>MU832737.1:0-67810 GCA_029204225.1 Diphasiastrum complanatum
AAAAATCTTGATTTCAAGGCAAATTTTCACATCAAACTTGATAGACGCATGGATATCTTAAGTAGGCTCTGATACCATGTTGAATTTCACATGTGTGGGAGTGCCCAAAAGTGTGTTATTGATCTCGGCAAAGGTCTCCTCATAGTCAATGCTTTTGCTTTGTGCATACCCTTTGATCACCAATCTTGCCTTGTGCTTTGCTATACTTCCATTTGCATGGTACTTAGTCATGTGTACCCATTTGCAACCAATGAGTTTCTTGCCAACTGGTGGTTCTACTAAGTCCCATGTGCTATGCTTAGCAATTGACTCCATTTCCTCTCCCATGGCTTTGACCCAAATGTCATCATCTTTCGCTTCACCATAAGTCGAAGATTCTTTGCTTTGAATAATGCTAGATAAGAGAGTATAATTTGCTTCATACCTTTCAGGTTGTGTCTTCTCTCTTGTTGATCTTCGTAGCTCTCCCTGGCTAGATGATCCTGGAAAGTCATCCATGTCGCGGCTCTCCAACTATCTCTCAAACCACTTAGGGAGCTTCCTGTCGAGTTGATCGGCTTCCTGGTGAAAATGTAGCCCACGATACATCCTTCTCTTGCGTTTATCACCTGCAAACTTCAATCCTTTTAGGCACCAAAAGGTTTGTCCCTTCCTCTCCAAACCTATCTCTTGAGGTTAAGTAATATACCTTGAGATGGTATCCATATGTTCATGCACATTGGAAGGTCAATGATGGTTCATCATCAGGTGTATCCTCACTTATACCACACTTGTCCACTGGATGTCTCTATCTTCTCGAGCATCCTCGTACTTCATACAATCTTGGACTCATCAAAGATAACATCACGACTTATATGGATGTTTTGTTTCCATTGGATCAATACATCTTTAGCCCTTCACACGAATCTTCATATCCTAGGAATATACACTTGATAGCTTTTACATCAAGTTTACATCTCTCTTCCTTTGGAACGTGTACAAAGGCCTTACATCCAAAGATTCGCAAGTGGTTAACCTTTGGCTTCTTCTTCATGAATGCTTCCTCAGGTGTTATCAATAGTAGGACTTCTATTTTGAAGATAGACTACCGTACTACATGCTTCTGACCAAAAATCTTTTGGTAGTTTCATCTCAGCTAGCATAGATCTGGCACTTTCCACAATTGTACGATTCTTGTGCTTAGTTACACCATTGAGAGCATGAGTATGACTTGCGTAAATTGTCTTTTAATCCCACATTGATCACAAAGATCATTAAAGTCATTAGACTTGTACTCACCTCCACTATCTGATCTTAGAACTTTGATCTTCTTACCTGTCTAATTTTCGACCAATGCTTTGAAGCTCTTGAAGTTGTCAAATGCATCCGATTTCTTCTTCAAGAAGTAGATCCACGTCTTCCGTGACATATCATCAATAAAGGTCATGAAATAGAAGGCTTTACCTAAGGACATGGTCCTCATTGGCCTGCATAAATCTGTGTGGATCAGATCCAAGATGTTCTTTGCCCTTGCAACACCCCCTTTATTGAACTTCTCTCGATGCTGCTTCCCATATACACATGATTCGCACATCGATTTCAAGTGGTCTTCTATAGTAGGCAATCCTGTTACCATCTCGAATTTCCTCATCAAACTGAGGCTTCCCAAGTTTAAGTGACCAAGCCTCTTATGCCACAACTCAGTTTGTGATGGAATGGACGATACAAGTCCATGTTTCCTCTTAATTGTAGCATTCAACCTGTACAATTTTGTATTACGCTCTCTTACTCCATCCGCAATAACTTTGAACTTTTGGTTCACATCCTTCACAAAGCAACGATCATGGGCAAATTCTACTTTCAACTTTTGATCAGTAATGACTCCAACAGAAAGTAGATTTTTCTTCAAACCTGGTACATAAAGTACCTCTCTGATCATTCTACTTTTGTCATCAAGTAGTTGGATTGAAACGGTGCCTATCCCCTTGATCTTGCACACCTCGCCATTTGCTTGTGAAACGGACGTTCCATTATCCAACACTTTCATGTTATTAAACCAATTCTTGTTACCTGTCATGTGTCTTGTGGCTCCCGAGTCAATATACCACGCTTGATCATCTTGATTAGATGACAATGCAGATATGAAGATGCTAGAGTCTTCAATCTCACCCTCATCGACAAGGTTACCTGCTTGCTTTGGTTTTCCCTTGTCTTGTTCTGCTAGGAATTTGCAACATTCACTCTTCCAATGGCCCTTCTTACCACAATGGAAGCACTTGCCTTTCTTCTTGGTCTTACTGGAAGATCCCTCATCCTCCTGAGACTTGGCAAGTTGCTGCTTAGACTTCTTCTTGCCCTTGCCCTTGCCTTGTTTTTGGCGTGTCGCCAGTGCCTGATCATCAGTATTTTGACGTCTAGCTTTCACCATTTCTCGCCATTGCTCTTCCTGCATCAAGATTCCTATAAGCTCGTCAAAGTTTGGCAATCTTTCTCTTGGTGCTATTCCGCTCACAAATAGCTGATAGGGATTTGCAATTTCGCACAATGCATTGTGCTGGTACTATTCAACTTTGACTTCAGAAACATGATTCTTGACGGATTTGACGTCTCGAACTGCTCCTTTAGCACATCCCATGCCTGTCTGGGTGTAACAACATCACAAATGTGGGTAATGATGTGATCCTTCACTGACAAGTTAATGAAGGTTAAGGCTTTCCTCATCTTTTTGTCGAACTCTTTGATATCCGCTTCATTTGGCGGCCTTCTCTCATCACCTGTGATGACTTTCCACACGTCTTTCTCCATCAATATGTTCTTCATTTTGAATTTCCACACTGCATAGTTGGAAATCCCGTCCAATTTGCTACTTTCACTCAAAATGGACTCTCCCATGTTTGCCATCGCAAAACTGCTTGAAACTTCGGTCGTAGGCTAAAAGTAGTATGCCGAGGCCAACAGTGATGTCAGAAGTTGAAAATAATGACCTGCACTTTTTCCCTTACCAGGCCACTCGCCGCTTTTCCACCAATTTGAAAGCCAAATCGGCGTCGCCTTCCAAAATGCACTCAGTCGTCAACTCCCAACAACGTGCCCAGTAGAATGGTGAAATCACTTCTGGCACACTCCGAACACTTTCTCTGCTGCAATCACTCTGTTTTGTTGTACCGTACTTGCAAGTACAATCCGGGTGCCCTTTGTTTGGAGGTTATAGCCTTTCGTTTGGGTCAAAACGGATAAAGGACCCAAAAATAGGGATGTTTCTTGTTTTTGAACTGTTTCTTCACCTTGAAAAAAGTTCACTCTTAGGTACCCAACTCCCATTTCAGTATGAAATTTTTTAATGAAGTTGAAGGCCAAAATACACTTCAATTCTTCAGGCCCTTTTCTACAACATCTAATGGCTTATAGCAATCCAACGACGCACATGAAGCTCATCTCTACCATTGATTATCTTGTATCTGGATCCAACGATCTAGATTTTGTTTGGGCATTAAACCAAATCCTTGGAGCCACGACACACTCCTATACACTGAGTCGCCACCCTCTTTCACATCGTGCGATCTGCATGCGAGCTCTTCACGGCCTCTTCTCCTCTTGCTTACCAACTATGGCTTTACAAAGGTTTTCACTTGCCCTGCAAAACACGATTCAGCACCCTCTCTGATGCGCGGCCGCCCACGGCCTTCTGTGATTTTGCTTAGCTGAGCAGGGCGCCCTCCTTCAAACTTCTACAACTTCAAAAAGAGTTCAAAATGGAGAGAAATCTCTGATTTTGTGCTCCCAAACCCCAGACTAGGGTTTTTCTCACAAATCTCTTCTTGGCTTCCAATTCACACTGTTCTGACAGGCCTATCCTCTTGCTCTGAGGTCGCCCTACCGCTAAAACTCTGATGTTTCAATCCGTTTGTCAAACGGTGTCCGATTGATTGCACACTGACTGCAAACACCGAATAGCCTACTTCGGAATTTCAAAATCTCGTTTGCTGAGGTTCTGATTCAGCCGACAACCCTTGTCTCTGAATCCTCACACAGTCTCAAGCTCACCAAGCTTCTGTGTGCTAAACTCTCTGCACCCGTGTTTCTCTTTCCGTCTTCAACCCGCCGTAATCCCCGAACTCTCCGAAGACGATTCTCCTAAAGCTCTCTTCAACAACGATGCTGTACTATGTACACTCACTATATGGCTCTGATACCAACTTAGAATTTGCTTTGCACAAGAACACAGATCATGCTACATAGTAACATAGACAGAAAACACTCTCCACAACAAGCTCACATAACAACTGTATTTCACAAAACAGAATTACACCGTACATGTAGTTGTTCACTCAGGCAACTCATGCATGACCCAGGTTGCCGTTGGCAGGACGCGTGTCCCGTCGACTTGCCTCGTGGCTCTTCCGACCAGTGCTTTTCAAAAAATTTCATTCTCGGCTTTACCATATCGGATCAGCGCGCGCACTTTGCTTTATTCCTCTACCGATATTTATTTGACACGTTGAACCAATATCAGATTCAATATGGCTAGTTCCTCCATGGCCTCAGATGACAAACTTATGGATTTTTTTAATACCAGTGAAATTCCATCTGACAAATTAGAGTATTTTGCTAGTATTTTTTTTTGCTCCCTTCGATATCGATAAGCTAGTTAGTTTATGAGAATCGTCATAATTTAATTTTTTATCTTGATAATTTTTCTCAGATTATTAGTACTCCTATTTTGGATATAGATAATTTTTGTTTCGTTCATTTTCAGGACCTTGTACATTCCCAACCATCCTCTAAGCATAAACACAATAGAAAGTACTCTAACCTGCATGACCATTTCAAAAGAAATATATACTGTGATATCCACAAAAGAATATGTCACCTTCTAATCGAAGGAATGGCTTTTGTGTTCTACATATCTACTGAAATTTTAGATGATGAGTCTGTTGAATCTTCAACTGTTCCATTGATCAAAGCATCTGCACTTGTTCCAGTTGATGTAACTGATGCAGATACTAATATAACGGTTGAAGCTGAAGCTTCTATGGCTTCAGATTATCAAAAAACTCTCCCTCGTTCTATAATCCTCTCTGATTCTCTTCCATATGCATCTCTTGTTAATCAATTAACTCTACTCAATGTTCCTTTATATTTTATAAATAATGAATGTTATATTTCATTTCATGATATAGAAGTTGTATTGAATTTGAGAGAGGATGAAATCCTCTCAATTTTTGCTCAAAATTTATCAGAATTTTCTGACATTGTTGATTACTCATATGATGACCTTGAAAGTGAGATAGATTATGATAAAGATGGCAATTGGAAATCTGGCAATGAGGCCTTGGAGGCCATGATTGAAAAATCTAAAGCCTATGAAAAGATTTTGCCTACAGAGGAGGAATTTTTGGAATTTCAAAAAAGATATTCCCCTAGGGTTAGATATATCCCCTCCGAAAATGTAGAGGCCATTGGAGGACATGACATCAGCATAGCAAACGTCGTTGATTACGATGATTATGATTTGGTAAGTAGATATTATATTGGTATTGATATTGTTCAGTTTTCTTATTGAGTTTGTAGTGTTATGTATCATTCTAAATTTATTTTCTTTTCTCGTTTACAGGATGCTATTGAAATAGATGCCTTTGGTATGAGACATGGAGGCGTCCAAGGTGTATCAGCCGGAAGAAAAGATCTATCTCATTATTTGAAAAACTTTCAAAATAATGAGATTTGTAAATATCATTCATCTTATAATCCATATGCAACCACTGTCATTATGGCCATCAAATCGTTATCAGTTTGTTTAGGAGGCAATAAGTACGCAAAAGGAATATATAAAATAATTTTTGTGAAGAGAGATTTGGCTATTAAGATATTGGGTTATACTCCCAATGAGACTACGAAAAGATCATCTACAATGGCCCTTTATTCGGGTTACATTGATATGAGCAAGAGAAAAAATTTAGAATGTTTGGATCCATATGAAAGGAGATTATTCCTTCATGACAATACCATCCGTCTGAATCTTGAAGAGGATGATGATGGTTTATGATTCTATGCTAGTAGAATATGCAGGTAAATTAGTTTTTCAATAATACGAACCTCAACATGCAATGTGCATATGTGAACATATTTTAATGGAATTGGCAGAACACTTTTCATATTTGGATCTTCAGCTTCTCGTGTCGGGCCAGTGTTTGTTAATCATCCCAAATTCATATTGTAGCAATCCTTCATGCAATGAAGACATGGATGCTATGATGTTGTCCCTTGAGAGACATTATACGTACATTTTCATGTTTCCAAATCCTCTGCAAGGTGCCATTGAATTTGAAAACTTCCATGATTTTCGACTGTAAATTTCTCACCCTCCAAATGTCTCTTTATGATCTTGCCATAATTTGTTCTTGAAAATATCCATGATAGTATTTTATGGTCCTCTTTCAAGACCTGTAGAGAAACGAGTAATGCATGACATGTCAATAAAAACTGGCAAGGTATGAATTGTTAATATAGATATTCTAAATGAAAATTGACATGTATACCTGGAATGCCGCCAACCACCATATGTGATTTTCTGATTGAACACTAAACATTCGATCATCTGTATCTAAAATTTTGTTCATCAAAGTGACACTCACACGTTCCAACTTCTGACCCTTGATGATTTCAGATTCATCCAATTTTATTACAATAATGATCTTTCCATTTACTTGATGTTCATCTAGTTTATAAAATCGAATAATGTATTTTAGAACATTTTCAATATCAAGAAAAATATTATTGCAATCATGTAATTGAGCTCACCATATTCTGATTTGTATAATTCAATTATATGAAGTGGTTGGCCAACTACTTTGAACATTCCGTCGTTATAAAAATTTCTAGCTAATCTTACCCGATATGGACGCGGAAGATTAATTTTCTTCACCATCACTTGGAAAAAAAGCTTCTTTAACTATTCTAAAAAAAGTAGAATAAGCATTTCTGCTAATTCCAGATACATCACATGCACTTTGTATCACATTCGCATCCAAGTATGATTGAACCTTAATCAAAACAGTCTCTACAATTTCATTTTTCATTTTTTCAAACCGAGCATTTTATATCATTTCCTTTGTTGACTTTCCTGGTAAAACATGACTTAAAGATGATCCAATGCATGAACAATCTGTTAAATAGTTCTTTGCCACCAAACATGATCTGCATATGAAACTCAAATTATGTTTAATAGAAAATCCATGTTATCAAGTGCAAATCAAACTTAAATGACATACACAAATCAAATAAACAGTTTAGATGACAACATACTTGAATGTTCGGATTCTTTTTTTTTATTGCCGCTATGTGTAGATAGGTCATCAATATTCTTCATCGGTACTATCTTTCTTTTCCTCTTCATCATTGTCTTATTGATAACTTTTAGATCAACAACAGATTTTAAACTCTCGGATCGCAACTTTTCCATGGATTCTAACATTTCTTGGTTTGATCCTCGAAGAGTAGTGACCGTTGCATTCAATTCTGACATAACATTCTCGAGTGCATTGTTTTCAACACTAGTGTGTTGCACATAATGCAGCAATTGTTGATTTGCACGTTGCGATTGTCGATTAGCAAACTGTAATTGTTGATTCAGACAAGATATGCTATGCATTCCAATATCACGCAACCTTTGACAATATCCAAGTAATCCGCTATTTCCTTCACATATATATTTGAGAAGATGAGTTACGGACTTAAAATCTGGACACAAATTGGTAGCTGGATCATTAGGATAAATTGATCCATCCACCCACAATTCTATATTCATATGATTATTCATTCTCAATTCTCTAACTATTGCTGCAACATTCTCTACAACTTTCACATTTTTCTTAATAATTGGAGTGCATTCCATCAGAAGAGCAACACGCAAATGAAACATTGCCATTGTTAAAGCTACAATCATGTAAATGAATCTACCTACAGTAAATCTATGAATAGATCTAGCATTCCTTACTTTTGTACTGTTTATGTCGCATTGAAAAATCGTCCCACCTGATATTTCACTATAAGCATACAATGATTTCAAAAGTTTTGTCTTTCCCGCTTCAGTTTTTGCATTGAGCACACCAAGATTTTCAGTCTTAAAGCTCTAGTCCCGAATTTTGGAACAAGCATGAAGAGAAAATATTACATCTCATGCTAAACTAACTATTGTCTGAAGTTAATTATACTAGTTAAATGTCGAGCAAGGCCGCAAACTCGGAAAACGGCGACCAGAAGTTATCGGTTTGCATTCTCTCTCTACGTAATCTCTCTCTAAAGTGAAATTTTTTAAAGGGCCCATTTTGGGCCCATATTTCCCCTAATGATAAGAGTTTTTCACAAGGAGTATGTCAGAGAAGTTGGAGATATTAACTAACTGGAGTTGAAGACACTTTGTGCTTAATAAAAAACTTGCCATTCGATTTTAAGAATCCAACACAGAGCCTTACAAATATGATAATTTTTATTAGCTTGCATTTCTAGTGGCCAGGTAATTGGTTTCCTATGCTTAGCATAGAATGTGTATTTCAATTTTTTTTTAATTAATAAATTAATTTTACAAATATCTTTATATTTTGTCTCTTTGATTTATTTTCTCAAGTGGGGGCCCTTGTAGATAAATTTTTTGACAAATGAAAATTTTTTGAAATAAAAGACCAGCCAACTCAAGGAACATCAAATAATGTGTGCTCTTGAGGGTTGATGATGGTCAGCTCTCCCTTGCTGAAATGAGAAAAAAAATTCAAAGGTAAAAATTATTCTCATTTTTTTTTTCTAGTTTTCATAATATTAATTACAATTTTTTTTTAATGACATTATTCACTAATTTTTTTTTTTGCAATACAAGCATAAACTATTCATGAAAGTTCAAGAAGCCCTTGTAACATGGCTGAATTGTTGAAATTTTGAAGATTGCTAGAGGCTTTATCCTCTGAGGAGTAAAAATGAAGCCCTCACTCCACTTTTGATATTATTTAGAGATATGTTATTCACTTCACTCATGCTTTGCAAAAAAATTTATTAATTTTTTTTTTTTGTACATCTTATGCTAAGCATAGTTGCATTCTCTATCTCATGCTTAGCATAGAAATTTATTAATTATTTACTCTGTACATCACATGCTAAGCATACTTTCAGTCTCTATCTCATACTAAATATAGTTTTTTTTTTCTTTGAGTCTTTATGAAGACAAAAAAAATAAAGTCCTTCTAGAGTAGTTTAAAAGACATATTCTAAAAGCGAAGATAGAAAAAAGAGATAACAAAAGATTAGCACGGGTGAGACTGTTGTCGAAGAAGATTCAATAGAGACTTACTTCCCGAAATCTGTCGATGATCAGCCGTGCTTCCACACCGTGGAAGAAGGAGATTGTACGAAGATCTCAATTTTTGTTTTTTTTGAAAATCTTCTACCCTGTGCATAGCAGGCATCCCCTATGGATTTCAAATGAGAGAATCTCTAAATGAAGATTCTCCATTTAAATATACTGAAATCCATAGTGTAATGCATGAGTTTATTGAAATCACAACTTCTCCTATTTAGAGAGTTGTAATATTCCATTCAAGTTGGCAATCAGCTTTAGTACAAAAAGTTCTTTTGACATTTTGCAATAATGGGATTTTGGTTATGTTGTGTGGTATATATTTTTAGAACTTTTTAATAGTTACTTATTTTTATTTGTAATAATTTTTACATTTTCTATGCTTAGCATAAAATTGTCTAAAATTATTTTTGCTTTTTCTTTGTAGGTACAAGCCCAACACTCACAATTCTAGTGGTGCACAGCTATGTAACGAGATTGAATACATAACCATTGGTTATTATTCATTGGATGACAAACGCTCCATGCCGCACTAAAACACTGTTGGGTTGACTAGCTTTGAGAACTTGTTTCAATTTTCAACAATAAAAAAAAAATTAAAAAAAAATCTTATGACGGGGTCTGTGGCTTGTTCCTATCAAAAGCCACAACAATTAATTAATCGTAAAAATACGAAGGAAATCTCTATCAGTCTTGTCGGATGAATTAGCTGAGGTAGGAAAATCCACATATGTAATTCCACTATCGAAAGAACCACAAGCTCCCACTAGTGAGAAAGTTGGTGACACATGGGACTTTGCAAATGTCTTAGTTCAAGACTACAATATTGTAACTGTATAAAAAATTGTGAAGGAGGTTGCCACTGTCTCAACTGAGGCTCCTCCAAAAAAGGCCAAACATGTCAATGATGTTGATGATTTTTGGGAATAATGTACATGACTATTTTGTGATTTCAAAAATTATATTTGAATTTTAAACTTTTGTCATGAAGTCTTTAAATTTATTTATATTTTTTAATATTATTTGTTACTTGAAATATTTCAAAATTTATTAGCAATGTTACTCTTTAAAGTAAATTAATATTCTAATAAATGAAGTTTATTTTAATGAATGATGTTATGGAATGATAGTTTTGTATCTCATATTCTCAAAAAATCAATGAATATTATTAGAATTGGTTATATTTTCCATCTTTTAAAATATTGAAATATATTAATAGAAGTTCAAGTTCTTAATTATGATGCTGACGATAAGATTTTTTTTTTTTTTTAAATTTAAATATTTTCATAAGTCATATAATTTTAGATGTTTATTTAAGTAATTTTTGAAAAAAATTAGTATTTATATTTTTAACCTTAATTACAAAAATATGTTTAAATCTTAACAAATTATTATTTTTAAAATTTAATTTTTTTATAAAATATTGATTTGAGTTTATATTGCATTTTATAGAAAATTATTTCAAACGAATAGATTTTAATATTTTAAAATATTTATTACTAGATAGTTTTTCAAATAAGTAAAATAAATTTTGTTCCTGATTGTCGTATTTTTATATTTAATGATGCTCACATAATGCTCACAATCAATTGGACAACTAACATTTAAATATATTCAGATAACCAGGGACCAGGGAGAAAGCAAATTTCATGGTGCACAATAACAGCAAACAAATTTACATAGGAGGAAGTGATGATACCCATTCTTGAACAATGAACAGCTAATCTAAAGGGCACTCAAGCAAGCAATAAACTGTAACAGAAAACACTTGTCTGAGTCCCTTTCCATCAAATTGGAACTAAAGAATGGATACAGCCACCATTCTGACGCTTTTGAAATAAATGGATGGTTCAGAATCTTTAATAGCACAAAGCAATCTCAAAGCAAAAGCTTTTTCTCCATCTGTTTTTTATCAGAAAAGTGACCCTGAATTCCAAAATGGAGCCCATGGGCATTCAGTTTGATCATGTTTTCCCATATTCTCCTTAAATATTCAGTCTATGTAACAACCATGACAACAATAGTTTCAGAAGGGCAGCAATAGTATCTCAAAGGTCAACATGCCCCAAACATGTGGAACAACAACAATCACTATATTATAGGCTCACTTGGGGTTAAAAGTAGCTTAATGTGAATTAGATACTCCTATAAGTTGATAATCTACAGTTCAAAGGCATAATTTTAAAAAATCGGTAAGCATATCCTCTAATTTAAAAAGCTCCAAGTTTGTTTCTTCGCTTTGTTGGTTGTCTATATGGCTTTTCACTTTCATTGTTCTTGATCAAGCCAATAAGCAACAGAAATCCCCAAAAGAAATAGCCACCAGGCCCTCCACCACCACCCCCTCCTCCGCCGCCACCTCCATCACCCCTTCCAGGTCCTCCGCCAGTACCACCATCATCAAGCTTTGGCACAAACTGCTCTCGGGCTGCAGGCCATCGTAGCATGAAATGTAATCAATACAACCTCAACATCAATAAGTCACTAACTAATTCGACCAAAAGCTGAAGAAGATTCACATGTAGGAATATGAGAAATTAATTGCATAGTTTATGATCTCAACCTGAAGCTTAAGATACACTCAAAAAGAAAACTTATTGCCAACGAAAATGCTCTCATGGCTACGGAGATAGGTAACTGAAATAACTCTCAGATTATGAAAAATGCTATGAGGCTGTCATCTAAATATGAAGGTATATGGCTTCACATGTTGCTTTTTTAATGGTGCTGTACTTCACCTCCTCAGAGAATAAGGCCAAAGTTGGCTTCTTGTTGCACCTCAATATTATATATAGCACCTGATCCCAAGTTAAACATATCCAATGGTCGATCTTTGGTCATCTTCATCACTGACCTAATCTGCCTCAGTATGCCTTTAATGTATCTCAGAATTCTTTTGGGTGACTAATCTGGTATCTCATCTGGCAGCTGCAAATCAACAATGCATATCTGTACCTCAATAATTATTAATCTGTGGGTTTGACTCATCTTAGTTAGGGATAAAATTCTCAACGATAAGGTCAAAACTCCCAATGATACAGTCATGAACCTCCATGATATGGTCAGAACTCTCTTTAAAAATATAACTTTGGCACCTGAACCTCTACCACAAGCTGACCTCAACTCTGTAGAATAAGTCCCATATGAATCCTGAGAAAGATGGTAAGCTCCTCTCCTGACTCTCCAAATCTCCTACTAGAGTCGATGAATGTATCCCAGTGCAGCTCCAAACTCTTATTCTCAATTCATATGGGCAAGACCCCGAGGTGCTTCCTTGCACGGGGGAACCAACTACCTTTTTGGTTACTATTGAATGATCCTCTATCCATGTACAAGGCCATCCTTATAAATGAGTATTTTCTTCTTGGCTTTCTAGAATACCTGTGAAAAATTAGCCATCTCTTATGGCACCAAAGTCATAGGCAATCTGATTCATGCATTGGTAGCAAGGAACATATACATGACAAGGTTTTTATTGGTGTACATAAATCATAGCTGGAGCAGGAGGATGGGTGGGGTGGGGCTGGCCTTCCACAACCAGCAATAGCTGAGAAGGCTGGCCAGCTGGCTCGGGTTAATCCCATCGAAAAAGTTGGATGGAGAGAGAGAGAGAGAGAGAGAGAGAGAGAGAGAGAGAGAGAGAGAGAGAGAGATTTCAATTGCTTGTTGTTCAACCGTAGAAGGGAATTCATGTAGCAATCTGAAAATTTTGCACTTGAGAGGCAGTGAGTGGCCTTGAGCCTTACACTGAATGTTGGGCATTGCTATACTTGTGCTGGGTGTAATTTATTACTCCTCCCATCTGATGGCCGCAGTTGAGAGAGAGCTGAACCACTGACTACCTCTATATTCTGGTTGCAAGCGCCTTGCTGAAATCAGATTACTACATTGCATAAACATGCGTTGTTCTTCATGCAAGGACCCTTATAGACTGGGTCAGGGTTACAAAATGCCTTCTCCACGTGTGCTGCCCTTCCAGCAGACTTCAATTGAGCTTCCACCGGGAGGGGGAGAGAGAGAGAGAGAGAGAGAGAGAGAGAGAGAGAGAGAGAGAGAGATGCAGCTTTGTTGATCAGCAGAGCACTCATGTATGACAATGTAAGGATGGAACAAAAATGATCTCTAACTACGCTGAGCTACCTATGCTCATCTAAGCTACTCAGCCATGCTGAGCTCCTAAATAATCAAATGCCTCCTTACATACACAAACTCACGACTCTAACTTTAGTCATCTTATACCGTAAATCGGACCTAATTGACCAAAATTTATAAAACCTAAGCATTCTAGGGCTTCAAGGAATAGAGAGACCCCAGGGGCCCAAGTACCCAAAAAAATAGCGCATACATTGTGGGTCTCAAGAGCCCAAACAATTGTCTATGGCCCTAACAAGCTGCCTATAGCTATACACATAAATTCTCATGGTATTGCACTTAGTTGATTGGGCAAACAACAATGGGCAAACAACAAGTCAAAGATGCCCTCGCCCGTAAACTTATCAAGTTTCCTTGAACATGTAACACGCCTAAAAAAACATAGGACTCACAATCTACAATCAAATTTTAGAATATGATTACAATTGTAGAAACACCTTCATAGGAAAAGAACTAACATTGAGAAGGAGCCTTGTTAGCCACAACCGCCGACTGGTTTTGAATTGTCTGCTGCTCAGTGGAGCAAGTTGTCCTCTAGCATAACATAACAAAAAGAAGTCAGAATGAAATAAATCATCCACAATTTCCGAACTTTTATTTGTTGAAAATACATGTAAAATGACACCCATTCAATATTAACACTCTGACTGGTTAAGACAAAGTCAAATCAAGTCATGCTAGAATCTCATGTGGATTAACATGGGTATCTATCATCAACGTAAAAACCTGCAATAAGAATGCATTAAAGAATAGTAAACAGTCTGTAATCACTCAACAGCAGGAACCATGAAGAGAAAGATCTAAACCACACAACAATAGCAACATTATAGTTCTAAGGTTACCAATGCAGCACTGCAATGTGGTACAGCCATTGAACACCTGATACATCCCCTAGTATGTCTTTGTGGTGTATTAGGTAGGGCAATAGACCATTCTGGTTTCTCTGCACCACTCTCCAATGATCCTTTCTTCAAATATGCACATTTTCTTGTCAATTGCAGTGCTCCACTGGAGTCAAGTCTATGAGTACCTGGAATAAAACTACTAGAAAGTCAAATCAAACAAACAAAACAGCAAAGGCATGCATTTGATTCATCAAAAGCTCTTACATTTTTACCATGATATTTTTTTTTTCCATGCTTACAAGAAGTTGTCTGGAATATAACTTTTGCACAATGCACATAGCAGCAAAGAGATCAAAAATTCTGGCCGCTGACAAACCTCAGTACATTTGCAGCTTCTGTTTCCAATGGATGCTATACTCTATAGCTTAGAAGCCCGTTCCGACCCATTTTGGTCGGAACGTTCCGTTCCGTACGTTCCGGAACGTTCCTGGTCGGAACGAAATTTTTAAGCTATTAAAAAAATGCATTTTATATGATTAAATCCTTTGAAAAAAAATGTATTTTTTTATTTTTTTTTGAGAGCATCGTTCACGCATTCTGGAACACGTTCCAGAACGGGCAACTAAGCTCTATAGACTACTGACACTGGAGCACTAAGGAAATAACATTGAAAGTCAGATTGTTCAATGATTGCTCGGCAATCAGTATTGGATCTGATCAACAATCAGTTGGTCAATGCTGCTGCAATAAATCACTAAATAGATGATCAATGATCACTCAATAATCAGCAACTCAATCCCAATTCTGATCAGTAATTGCCCAACAACCAGTAAGTCTTAATGTTGCTGCTTTATGAAACAGTAGGTTAATCATCATGGAGTGCTCAGCAATTGCATGATTGTGTCTATTGAATCTCTTCTTGCAAAATAGATTAAAAATTTTAGGGGCAACATGTTTTTTTATGGACGGTGAGGATAATTGCCCGTTCTGGAACAGAACGCGTTCCAGAACGAGCCATTAAAAAAAACATTTTTATTACGTACTGATTTGTAAGTATATGCATGTATTATTTTTCCAAGAATTTTACATTTTTTTTTCCATAAATTTTACATATTTTTTAATTTATTAGGTAGATTGTTCCTGGCCAGTACGTTCCAGATTCAACTGATTTTCCAGGAATATGTATCTAGAAAAGGACCATATATCCTCAAGTCTGTAGGTCCTGCAGGGGCCTACGAAACTGCCCAGAATGTTATTGGGGTATGTATTTTCCCAATAATTGACCTTTTCCCCACATAAAGTTTCACGATAGAGAATTTGTCAGTCATTTAGATTCCAAACTTGGGCTTTTCTATCCAACATTTTCTCTCCCTTGTAGTGCATAATCTTTTTCCCTGTGTTCCTTCCTAGCACTTGTAGCATTGTACAGTATTTCGTGACCACCCACCTTGCAATGATGGCATTTCCTTTACTCCATTTCTCAATCCTCATGTCATAAAAACTTATGCACATTTTTGCAATTAGTTTACTCAGCGTCGTATGTGCACAAAGCTAGCGGATCACTTTTTGGATGTATTTGATCTTCTATCACTAAGAGCCTCTTCACGTGCTCTCTCACCTGGCCCATTCTTGGCGTCAAGAACAGGTTCCTGGGCGGAACATCATCTTTTGCTGCGCTCGTGCTGCTCCTGTGATCCCATCTGTCGGGCTTAGGGTTCAGGGCTCCCAGCAATCCATCCTCTGACATATTTCTGGCTCATCACCACCTAGTTGCAACAATTTCAGAAGATTCAGAGGATGTTGGATCTTTCATTGCAATAATGCAACAAGATCATGGACGGCATGAAGACTACATGCAAAGAGCAACTCTGACCCAGGTTGGGAAGAGAGAGCATGGGCCCATCCCACTACCTACGTCAATCAGAAGACGGGCATGTTAAGAGAGCCCCCAAGCCCACCCCAACTGCTGTTAGTGGGCCTTCAGTTAGCATAGTTTTAACAAGTACTTGTTAAAATTGATAACTATTCAGTGCCCCACCTATTGTTTGCCATATTAGTTAGCACACGGTTAAAATTTAGGGTGTCCCATTAGCACCCACTAGTGCAGCCCCATTAGCATCAAATCATCAAATTCAGCTCCCCAAACCTAAAAACTGTAGAGAGAGAGAGAGAGAGAGAGAGAGAGAGAGAGAGAGAGAGAGAGAGAGAGAGAGAGAGAGAGAGAGAGAGAGAGAGACAGTGGCTGTGGGAGGTGTATCCAGGCTTCAATTCACGGCCTGAAGCTTAAAGGTGTTCTTGGCTAGGGGTCAGACAATGGGCAAAATACGAAGGTTCATTTGAGGCTAACTGTATAAGTTAGCACCTGTCCCACCTGAATTAGTGCTAAGGGAGCTCCCTAACAGCGGGTGATGCAGGCCCCTAATGCCAGACTAGAAACAGGCTTGAATGGTACAATGTGGCCAGCATGTTTCAAACTTACATGTGTTAATTATTGAATGGCCAGGAGCACGACAAAATAATTTGTTACTATCCGATTGGGGGGGTTGGGGTATGAGACACTGATCACAGGATGTGCTCAAAATCATGTGATCCCCACAAAAAATCCACGGCTAATAATCCATAATTTAAGTTCGGACTTTCACTACGGTCAATCAGAGTCTCCTTGAATCTTCAATGATCCTTCCAACATTCTCGTCAATACCAAATCCTCCCGCATGCCATCATTATCTATATTAAGAGCACCTAAACTTTGAGCAAATAATGACCGCTCCTAGTAGTATCTGCACAATCAGCAAAGTGGACAAGCTAAGGCAGCTTTGAAATTCAATTGAAAAAACCTGCACAAAGCAAATACTGAAAGAGCAGCCAAAAAGTGCGCTAAAACTCAGTTCATAACCGAAACAGCAAACCACTTACACGTATTGAGTTCAGTGCAAACAGCAAATTTTCTAGAAATATTTATCTCACAACTTGAATGGACTTGTCAGAGATGTTACACCCCCGATTTTCCTTACAATTTAAAGGCATCCTATATCCACAGTAATTCCAGCATAAATAAAGAGCGACACTCTGATTTCTGAATGGCTAATGCAATTAGGTATTTTCTAATTTGTATTGCACACTAGAGATCCAAAGAACAGGACATGAAATTTTCAAGAGTCAGCTGCATCAACTGCCACAATTTTCTGTAACATAGGCATCATTTGCTTCCTGAAAACCTACTTTCACAACCACATAATCTTGAATAGAAAGAACACCATACTCGTGTAACCCTAACATCTATAGGCAATCAAACCACAAAAAAAACCACCAAAACCATCACAAAAAACTCACCGGCTCCAGTAAGCACCAATATTTTTGATGTCGCCATGCCCGAATGCATAGCCATAGCTGCTTATTCCTCCTCTCTGCCTCTAATCTCCTCGCTTTCCTTGAAGCTCCATCTTCCCAGATTATAATGCCACCATGAAAGCATCCACGAACTCTCACCGAAACTAGGGGGAAGGACCTGCACGAGGGCCTTCCTTGCTGGGAGGGGCCTGCTGGGAGGGGCCTGCCCTCGGGCTCCCGCCCGCGAGCAAGGGCCCTCCCAGCAAGGAAGGCCCGAGGGCTTTGGGCCTTCCCCTGCGTAATGCCATTGTGTGAAGGTTTTTTTTTTTTTTTTTTTGTTTTTTGGCCGTACGGTACGGCCGTATGCGTGGACCAATATTTTTTTTTTTTTGATTTTTTGCCGTTTTTTTTTCGCAAATTTTTTTACGTTTGTGGTGGAATGTGGATGTGGATAGGCAATGACGGGCTGCCACATAGCACATGCACATTCCACCGGAGAGAGGAGAGAGAACGTGCATTCCACCGGAGAGAGGAGAGAGAATCACAGATTCCTAGGAGAGAGAAAATTGGATGGACATTATGCTCTTGAAGGTGGTCCCAAAATACAAAGGACACCTGAGCACAAGGCATTACGATTGGAGGGTGGGGGGATGGGCATAACTGCACGTTATACTCTATGCCCACCCCATTGGATTTCTGCCACGTACGTTTATAGAGAAATCCAACGATAGCAGGCTTTAAATCATCGCATGCAATTGAGATAAAAAGGGGAGCGCATATTCATAGCCCGAAACCGACTTTGGTTCTTTCTTTGATGGTTTTAAAGTTTTGACTCGGCCTTGTTTTAATATCACATGAGGCAATTAACACAATCATGATATTTTTGTATTATGGACTAGATAATGTGTGTTTGTGGAGACATCCGGAGACACGGAGTCCTTGAGTAAAACAGAAAGACAATATAAATTACCATTATATTTTACTTATCTTCTCTCACTACGTCACCTGAGGACTCAATGTGTCGATAAACACATTGTATCTGAAATACAAAAATAGCATGGTTATGTTAATGCTTGTGGTATGGATCATCGGTGCACAAGTCCATGTGATGAGTATTATCGGCACATTGCATCTACAACACACAAATGGCATGGTTATGTTAATGCTTCTGGTATTAGAATATGGATCACATGCTACACCAATCTATGTGGTAAGTAATGTAGTTGATGGGGTCAAAATCACGTTACTTCATGGAAAGAAGTAAAGTTGACATACATTGGTTTGTCCTCTCATCTCATCACGCTATAAGAGAATTCATCGTTATATCCCTACAACGTGTCAACAAACACACATTATCAAGCATAATGTGTGTCATGTGAATCTTATTTAAATGATGTGGGGCTCATAAACATCCCATTCAAATTTCCATTTGGTGAAAGCTAAGTATTTTCAAATTTTTATAGTATATATATATAGTATGCATGAGGCTCTATATTTTAAAGATTCTATCCTTCAAGGTTTGTTAAATTGAGGGCTAAAATTAGAACCAGACATATATGTAGACAGGTAGCCAAGAAGCATATGTAGGTTAATAGATGGTAAGGTGGGTATGCATGTCAAATTCATCGTTCAAGGTAGGGGAAAGGATAGTGTTTAACACCAATGTTTCATATTTAGTGCACCCAGTTCGATGTCAAGTGTCTATCAAAATTCATAGTTGTTGATGCTTATTCAAGCACATTGTAACCATCATCCATGTAAAAAAACCTTGTGGTTTTTTGTTGCAATTTTGGCCTTGCCTTGCAAAGAACAACTATGTGTCAACAAGGATTGCTCTTATAATACTTTCAAGTTTCAACCCAACAAAATAAAAAACTCCTACAATACTTCAAAAAAGCCTATAGTAAGAAATTTGAAATGCATAGCCAAATATACAAGTAAAAAATGAATGAGTGTGTATTCATGTTCCTCATCTAGACTGAGGGTGCATGCAAGGGGCCCCTCTCATCAACAACGTAGATTCCTCCATCCATAAACATGACGGATGATGAAAATTTTGGGGAGTCATGAATCATTGAATAAGAGTGGGGCCCTACTACACAGCTAATACAATTGAGAATAAGCTATTTCGTAAAAAGCTTATAAAGCATGGTGACCAAAAGAAAGAGATATGACATGGAGACCCATTTTTTGTAATTTTTTAAATTTGTCTTAAAAAATGCCAATATCTGAAATGCTCTGAAAATTTTATATTATCATGCTAAAAAAATATCATCTTTTGTCAAAAATTAAAATCATACTAAAAAATTTAGATAGAAATTTTTAATAACATATTCAAATTTGCACATACTTAACGTCGTCCAATTTGTTTCCACAGATGTCTAACCAAGAAAATTTTCATGTTCTTTGCAAGTTGTTGATATGTTTGGGCCAATGTTGATGAATTGAATATCCTTTCTCCACATCATCCTTCTATATGTTATGTTCTCAACTGAATTCTGAATTGTGTCATCTTCTGTGTTGTTTGTTAACAAATCAAATTTCTTGGTTGAACTATCTATCAATCCAGGCCCTGAGTTAGATAAGTAAGCCAATTATGTGAAATTGCAGTACACAAACTTTTAAGAGCTCTTAAGAACAGACCTAATCAAGGCTTTTTATATGCAAGATCTTCCTGAAATGATTTGGGAAAAGTGTCTAAACATAGTTTCCGTCAAGTACATGACAACCTTTAAGACAACTTGTCTTTTATGTCTTTGTTTACCGAATCTGTGCTCAATCTGTGTGTTTCTTTTAGTTTATGTCATCAATAACAGCGTGCTGGATTGTCAAAGCCATAGACTAGGCGCAAATATGGTCCCATATGCATGCAGCAATATATGCCATTCTGGTCTGGAGTCATTGCCAAAGAGACAAGTGAATGCACAACCACAAGTTTTTGAGTAAAAACGAATGGATGTCCTAGCAGGTTACAATTCAAAAGCCAGGCTGGTCTGATTTTGCAAAGGAGTAATAAAGAATATGATTAAACTATGACAAAGCTTGAATGAATAATTGATGAATCTGTATATGGGACTCTAATGAAAAGAATTGTTACCTTGGAAACTTAGAAGCCCGTTCCGACCCTTTTGGGTTGGAACGTACTGTACGTTCCGGAACGCACTGGAACGAACTGGGTCAGAACTTTTTTTTAAAGAAAAAAAAGCCAGGTATCAAGCTGGCCGTGATCTTCCTTCTTCACGATCTTCCTTCCTGATAATATATTGAGGCACGCTTTATAATGCATCGAGGGACACTACAGATCAGAAATCGATTTGAAATCACTGTTTTGAAATCGATAATGTGTAAATTTAAACAAAGAAATCGATTTTAACAAACACGTTAATCCTAGAATCGCTATCTTCTCTGACTGCTGCTCATGGTTTTCCTGGAATCGCTATCTGCCACGTTACATATATCCGAGCTATAGAATCGCTGTCTGAGCCACGCTATGTGTCTTGATTCTGTTCCTTAATCTGATTATCTGACTACTACGTTTTTCCACAGAATCCCAGCAAAATCTGTATATTGACACCTGCCTCGATGCTCAGTCTTAAACTGTGATGACACACACTGACCCAGACGTTTTTGCATTATATTTAGTTGCCCGTTGTCTATTAAGTCTCAGGATATGTTTTTGTTTCTTTGTAAGAAAACGTATTTTTTTTATTGTTTTTGGGAGTCCCGTTCCGGAACGGAACGCATTCCAGAATGCGTTCCGGGCAACTAAGCTTGGAAAGCAACAAATCACTAACCAAGCTAGAAGCGATGAAGTTTGATGGAAAAAGATGGGTGGTGTGTGATAATAACACGTTTAGCTCAATATCAGTGTTAAGATTAGATGTTAGAGGTATTTGTATTTTGATGAAAAGTACAATATATTTTGTTTTCCAAACATATAAGATAACAACTAGTTTAAATGTATGTCATTGGTGTTTAGTAGCTATTGTTCTTATATAATCCACTACTTAATGACATTTCGATCTATAACTTATTTCTTAAAATGATCACATTATCTTGAATATATTCTTCTAAGATTCAATGTTAAGAAGCATTTGCTTGATGCTTTTGCTCTGCCATAACATGTGTATGCAATGTTCATACCAAAAACCTTGTTGAGCCGATCTCTACTTGATAGGCTTGCTTGAATGAATTTGCATTGGAAGTTTTTAGTCTTCCTACTTTGATACACCTTAATTAACCAAAGCCGATCTTTCATATGTTTTCTTGGTTTGTTACTTACAATTCCATAATTGAGCATTGGGTTTAAAAATATGTCAAATGTGATTGACAATGCAAAATAAGTCTTCTAGGCATCCAAGATTTTTGCATCTAAGAGAGTGTACACAACAATTATGCAAGATATCCTTGAACATAGCCTATCACTTATTGTGTTAAGAGAGATGTATAGTTTGGGACACTTCCTTTTATGCATAGGGCTTCCACTCTGTGGTGAAAGCCAATTAACGCCAATCCTCTGGGGTGACTTATGCTTGGTTGTAACAGTTGACACCATCCATAAAGTTGTAAGTCTCCTAGCTTATTACATACTCGGGTACACAAATTTATAGATTTCCATCTCGTTAGGTACTCACTATTAGTGACACCCAAAAAGTGTGATCAATCTCAAAAATGAGGCATGCATCAAACACCTTTGTTACCTAAGAATAAGACAAATTTGAATATTAAGTTAAAGGGTCACCAATCTAGCTCTTTCAGGTCATGGGATAGTGGAAACTACCACATTTTTTAAGATGCCCTTCAACTAGCTATAATTCCAAGTGAAAAAACTCTTAATTATGTAAGCAACGTCTTTATATTCTCTTAACACTTCTCAATTTACATTGTCTTATTTGAAAATGATGTTTGCTTCCCATGAGTGATTAGGATGTGTTTAGATGCTTCACATTGGAGGGGTCATTAAAATTTATCTTAGGTGGCTGGCATGGCTCACTAAAACCAACCATTTGCTAGTTGTTTATTGTGCCTCTGATGGGCACATTTTTGTGGCCCTAAATTGTTTTTTTTTACAAATCCTAAATTGACATTTATACCATCTATATGTTCATTTGATTACTCACAAAGATCTTATAGTTTACTAATTGCTCAGTTGAGCAACCTAACAACTTGAACGATGGATGAGTTTTCTACTTTAAAAAAGGCATTAATAGCTTACAAAAACTTACAATCACAATTTTTAGAATGACACACTATCTACCCTAGCATAAAATAGCTAACTAAAATTTTCAGCTTGCAGTATGGACACACATGTTTTAGAAGTAGCTCAAAAATTCTCTTTTAGGACAATATCCTTTTCGTCTGAATTGCTATATGATCGATAGCATTAATTCTTGCAATAAATTTTTTTAGCAATCCATTAGCATTTTAGTATCTTTTTCTTCTTGGAGAGAGAGACAACCTGACAAAGAAGTGTGTTCCACTCTTTGATTCTACTAGAGTGTATTTTTGTTTTTCGTTCTAGTTCTTGCATTGTAAGTTGTTTCAGAGAGTTCTAGAAGTTCACTCTAGTATTTTTACATATGACTATACCTACAAGTAGCCTAGCATCTTAGCATTTTTTCTTGGCTTTCAAGAGCATATCACACAATTCACTCACTTAAGCAATTTTAACGTGAATGAACTCTTCTTATTGTGGGGGGCATTAATATCCCAAAAATCAGTTTGTGAAGAGTCGTCACTTAAATCCCATCTATTTCAGTATGGACAAACCTTCTTCAAACAAGTATGACTACAAAAACTCTTATAAATAGCAAATTAAGATGTAGCTTTACTTACTGGAAAAGGCTTTTGAAGCATATTTGGCATCTAGTCACCACCATCTGATTCAGCTATCTTACTCAAGGGGGAAATGAATGTTAAGAGGCCAATTGCCTATATTGGGCTTTGTTTGATTGATTTCCACATTTACCACATAAACTTGTCAAAAACATCTAATTTAGTGTGGTCAATTTGTCCACTTTGTTTGGTGCACAAACCAAAAATGGCAGTCCTATTATTGTAGAGGTTCTTTGCTTTTATGTGGAATAGAAGTGCTTGTATAAATTTGATAGCAGGCGTTGGTTCAAATCTAGGAGAGGAAACTAATGTGGTGGTTTTTTAAAAAAAGCATGCCAATTGAATATAACACTATGATTTGTACACTTAGCAATATTCTTGATTAGTCACTTTCTAGTATGATACCTTGTTTGCTTGCGAAGGTGAGACAGATGTATCTCACATCAATTACCACAACTGAGAGAGCTATATGTACTAGGCATGTAGTAGCTAAAGCGAGGAAGAATATATACAAGACTGGAAAAAAGAACATTAAGTGCTTTTGTTGTTTCAAGATGGGCCACTTCTCAAACCAATGTCCTTAGAGGAGGACAAATATGGAGATGAAACAGAGGATGGAGAAGAAAACTTGAAAGCAACAGAAAGCAAATTTTGTCAGTGAAACTAGCCTCACTGCTCATGACACAACTACTTTGCTTCATGGATAGTCTAGGGTTTGTTTGTGCAAAAAGTAAATCTTTTAACGAGAGCCAATTGTTACATAGATGAATCACATAGAATCCAATTTCTTGGCCAGTCGTTGGTAGATGTGTTAGATTTCTTGTGCTCAGCCTTAACAAATCATTCAAGTAATGAGCATCTTGAAATCGAAGGCCAACAACATGTTTCGGACCTTTGCATTTTTACCTCTTCCATTTTATGCCTTAAACAAATTTTCAGGCACCTTCGCCTTTTTCGCACCTTCGCAAAAAATGCGACATAGTGACCAAAATGCCTTCAAAATCCATTTTTAGACCAATTGTCAGATTTTTTCACATTTTTCTCTGCCTTCGCTTTAAGGGCACCTTCGAGATTTACATACTTCTTAGTTTAAAGGGCACCTAGCATTCAAGTTCTTCAAGCAGTTCAAGGCATCTGCAGAAAACCAAACCCAGAGGAAGATCAAGGCTCTATGCACAAATGGAGGAGGAGAGTATATCTCCATAAAATTCAAGGAGTTTTGCAAGGCCAGCGGAATACATCAACAATTTACAACCAACTATTCACCTCAGTCCAATGGTATAGCTGAACGAAAGAATCGGACACTCATCGAAAGTGCCAAGAGCATGCTGGCCCATGCCTCTCTTCCAAAGATATTTTGGGCAGAAGCTATTACTACAGCTGCCTATTTGCAAAATCGATCCATCACCAAAGCCTGAATGACAAGACACCTTATGAGGGGTGGACAAGATCGAAACCATCACTCAAAAGTATTCGAGTGTTTGGATGCATCGCTTTCGCTCAGATCCCTGAAGATCTAAGAGGAAAGCTGGATGACGAGAGCAGGAAAATGATTTTCATCGGCTATTCCCCAGACCACAAGGCATACAAGCTCTACAATCTAGATATTGAGAAGGCATTCACCAGAAGAGATGTCATTTTTGTGAAAGACCAGTTCATCGACCACAAGGGAAAAGCTGCTGATAAATCCGACCCAAGGATCGAGCAACCAAATTCTAATCTAGGGATTCAACTGCTATATAACAACTCTCACTCAGACAATGAGTTAGAACCTCAACGAGTCAACCCACATCAGAGGATCGAAGTTCCACCTAGAAGGTCGCAGACAGCGTCCATCCAGATTTATGGATGATCCGGCCTGCTACTTTGTGCAGGAACCAACCACCGTTTCTGAGGCAATGTCTACTCCTGATGCTGACCAATGGAAAGGAATGATGGACACCAAATATGATTATCTGATGGAGAATCAAACATGGACAGCCACTAAGCTGCCAAAGGACCGAAACCCAATTCCATGCAAATGGATATTCAAGACAAAGTATGATGCTGAAAGAAAGCTCAATCGCTACAAAGCCAGGCTAGTCGCCAAAGGCTACAACCAGATTCCAGATCTTGACTATTCAGAAACCTTCAACCCAATTGTCAAACATGCTTCAATCTGCCTACTTCTCTCCTTTGCAGCCGCAGCAGATCTTGAAGTCCACCAAATGGATGTCCAAACGGCTTTTCTCAACAGAACCATCGAAGAGGAAATCTATATGATGTAGCCAGTGGGATAGAACTCAATGGCAAGCAACATTACCTTGTATGCAAAATTCACAAGGTGCTCTACGGGCTGAAACAGTCGCCAAGAGCCTGGTTCCAGAAAATCAAGGCATTTCTAATTGAGAATGGTTTTATTTCAAACTTGGCAGACTCGAATGTCTACTTCAAGTTTGTATTAGATTACTTCATCATCATCACTCTTTATGTAGATGATACACTCTTATTCAGTAAAAATTTGAATTTGATGAAGGATACGAAATGCATGCTAGCCCAGAAATACAAGATGATTGACATGGATCCAGCCCCCTATTGTCTCGGAATCCAAATCAAACGAGATTGACCCGGTAGGCTGATTTTTATTAGTCAGCAACGATATCTCAACAATGTGCTGAAAAAGTGTGGAATGGCCAACTGCAAACCAAGTCACTTTCCACTCGACCTTGGACTAAAGTTATCAAAGGAACAGTCTCCTCAAGCTGAGGCAGAAAAGGAGGAAATGAAGCGCTACTCGTTTCAATCCATCATCGGCTCACTGATGTACGCAATGATCTGCACGCGACCAGACCTTGCATATTTGATCAGTACACTTAGCCAGTTCCTGTCAAATCCAGGCTTAACTCATTGGAAAGCACTAACAAAAGTCATGAGGTAAACATATCAAAATCAGGTCTCATTACCTTAGAGAGAAAGTGCATAGCAAGGAAGTAGCATTGGTTTTCTACAAGACAAACTACATGGCAGCAGATTACTTCACAAAGGCTCTATCAAAGGAGCAACATCTCAGATTTGACGATATGTTGAATCTAAAGATCAAGGATTTCTAGGATCCACATTAAGGGAGAGTTGTTGTAAAGCTACCTTTACAAGCTTTACTTCCGGCGCCATCGGCGCCAGCTATGTCCCCGGCGCCAGCAGCGCCCCTGCTGCTCCCGGCGCCACTGTGACCAAAATCCAGCCCGTGCCAAGTTCCTATGGCTGAAAATCTTTGATCGGTTCTAGCGGAGTCCAGAGAGCTCAGATCGATGTGCAATCACCTCACACGATCTAGGCATGACTAAAGGAAGCTTGGGGATCAATAAGATCTAGAGAGAGAAAATGACTTTCTAGAAAGAGAAAATCCTAGAGAGAGAAAAAATGTGCTTTACCAGCTTGGGTAGAGTGCTTGGTATGGGGGGGGGGGGGGGTGCCGAATCACACCAATACTATAGGGGAGTGCGGGTTGCGACTCAGGGCGAACTCCAACCAAGTCTCAACCTCCCTTGCTGGAATGTTGTCATGGCTCTCGCCTTGGCATGCTAGCGCCCCGGAGACTAGGGTTGGTCACACACTTGAAATGTAACCTTCTCAGATTTATCAATAAAGTGGGATTTTCCTCAAACTGACTCTGATTACCTTTTGGGTTTCAGTGTTCGGTAAAAGCGCCAGTTGTAAGGCCCCTTCCAAATTTTTAAGTTGGCACATAGCTGAGGGTCGTATCCCGGGACGCCAGCGGTATGCCGTCGGGACCATTCGGTCCGTGGCGCCAGCGGTATGCTGTCGGGACCATTTGGTCCAAGAACTGGTTGTTTCCATATCTGTCGCAGCTTGTGGTTCTGAGTGTTCCTTGCATGAACGTGAATGGGTTAAGCTCTTGGGGAACGGGCTCTAACCTGTCGGTTGAGTTGGATGGCTTGCTTGGGTGGAAGTTACCTGTTTATGGCTGTCTAGTCTGGTGTGGCGCCAGGTTGGCTTCCAGCGCTCGTGACGAAGCTTTCAGTTGGTTAAGTCTGATGTAAGTCAGACCGCTTGCTTGGAATGGATGTTACTCATTTGTAACGAAGCTTCGAGTTGGCTAAGTTTGATGTATGTCGGGCGGCTTGCTTGGAGGGAAGTCACCCACATTGGGACCCCCGATCTGGCATGGTGCCAGGTTGGATCTCAATGTTGGTTTTTGGAACTTCAAGTTGGTTAAGTCTGATCGTTGTTGGCGAGTTGGCTGCTTGTATGTCAAGTGGGTTTGCATGGCAAGAGTTGAAGGCTGGGAAGCTAAGTCGTGGTTCCCGGCTTTCTTTGGGATGCCTGCGCTACATGTGGTATCAGAGCCGACTGGCCGGTCAGCTATGCGGATCTCACGGAAATGGCCACGGTTTGGGGTTCATCAAGACAACTGTTGTGCAAGGTGCTGCCCATAGTGTAAGCACGGGTGCGTCCACGGTCGGGCAGAATGGGGGACTTGATGAGTCAAAGTGCTGCCCTCGAGGTGTAAGCACGGTCAGTTCTCGCGGTTCGGGCCTGACGCTGTCTGCACGTAGGACAGATGAGGCAAAGTGCTGTCTAGGTAGGTGAAAGCACGGTCTGTACCTTGTGGGGTGCGGGTTGACATATTCGAATTGTACGGGTTAACCATTGATACAGAGATGCTGCTCGAATTTGGGTGTAAAGCACGAGTGGTTAGCTGCCGGTGCGGGATAGCTGCCGATCGTTTAGCTATAAGGGCTATCGACCAAAAAGTGATGGGGCGTGACTGAGGCAATGTGCTGCTTAATGGTGAAAGCACAGATGGTTGGAGGGGTGTCCTATGTGGGCTGATTCTGTGATCGATTTGTATGGGCGCGGCCAGGCAAAGGTCCGTTGGCAGGACCATCTCAAAGGGGGACCTTGTCTTTGTTACTTGTTAGTAAACCTGCCTGAGTGTCTTACTTGTATGTATTCGTGGTGAGTCTTAGTACTCATGCTTTGCTTGGTTTGCATGATTGCTTGTGATACAAGGAGCTGATGTTTGCAAAGGATGGATGGCTAGCCTATTTCTTGGGTTAGTTTCATTTGCGACAACCCCCACCAGAATCAAGCAGAAAGTCAAAAAGTTGGAAAGGGCAATTTCAGGGGAGATCTTCTATGGAGCAGTTGGTCTTCATTTTGGGACGGCCACCTTCGGAACTGAAACTCACTGAGCATGGGTGATATCCAGTATCAGTTGGGTTTTTCCCTCAAAGGGGAAAGACTAGGATCCTCTTCGGAGATTGGCAACAAGTTGGATCGAGCCATAATCCTAGCAGATGGGAAGCAAAGTGTTGGAAAGGCTTTTTGTCCGAAGAACTCTACTCTAAGTCCGATCAGCTGATTTTATAAGTGGAGGGAAACTATCACACACACCTCTCTCTTGGGGCAAATTTTGAATGAAAGTTGATCAAAATGGGGGTGAGACAACTGACCAGTGATGGAATTGTGAAAGTCAAGTTTTGCGCGACGGACGTGGTGCTTCAAACAAATGTGAAGAGATAGTTCGGATGCGGATCAAACTGGTGCGACCCTTTGGCTTTCCACGAGGTCAATGGTTACATTTGGGCTGATTCAAAGAGCTACTTCAAGCTAAGTGAGAGGTGCATTGCGGAGTACTCAATCTTTGCCTACCTTAAAGAGCCAAGATGGAAAAGTATCAAGATCAGGTTGGGACAAGGAGAGAAAAATCAAGGTGCAGAAGCAACAAGGCACGGAGTGGACCATAAAGTGGGCAATCAAACGATAAATCCTTTGGCTCAGGAAGCCTTGATACCTGTGCGGAACTGAACAAATCTGGTGCTCAGGGAGCTCAACACAAAGTGCATCAAGGACAAATCAGGAGCTCAAAGGAGTTCCAAAGTCGAAAGTCAGAAGTGACAGGGACGAACATTTTAAAGAAAGGCCTCTATCACCAGTTAATAAGATTTTTGGGTTTTACGAAAGCGATATCAAATCTACGCTTTTCCCAGACAAAGATATATTTTCAAGTTATGTAATCTTTCAGTACAAAGAGCTGAGCCTCCGACTTGTGGTGTGCCAACTTCAATGTTAATAAAGAGTGGCCAGTAAATTGAGTACTGTGCCAAGTAGCTTAAATGTATAGTTATTTTAATTGGGAGACACCTTTACTTTAATCTGACATCTGATGAGGACATCAGATTTTATAAAGGTGGGGTGGATGTTGTAAAGCTACCTTTACAACGGCGCCATCGGCGCCAGCTATGTCCCCAGCGCCAGCAACGCCCCTGCTGCTCTCGGCGCCGCTCCCGGCGCCACTGTGACCAGAATCCAGCCCGCGCCAAGTTCCTATGGCTGAAAATCTTTGATCGGTTCTAGCGGAGTCCAGAGAGCTCAGATCGATGTGCAATCACCTCACGCGATCTAGGCATAATTAAAGGAAGCCTGGGGATAAATAAGATCTAGAGAGAGAAAATGACTTTCTAGAAAGAGAAAATCCTAGAGAGAGAAAAAACATGCTTTACCAGCTTGGGTAGAGTGCTTGGTATGGGGGGGGGGTGCCGAATCACACCAATACTATAGGGGAGTGCGGGTTGCGACTCAAGGCGAGCTTCAACCAAGTCTCAACCTCCCTTGCTGGAATGTTGTCATGGCTCTCGCCTTGGCATGCTAGCCCCCCGGAGACTAGGGTCGGTCACACACTTGAAATGTAACCTTCTCAGATTTATCAATAAAGTGGGATTTTCCTCAAACTGACTCTGATTACCTTCTGGGTTTCAGTGTTCGGTAAAAGCGCCAGTTGTAAGGCCGCTTCCAAATTTTTAAGTTGGCACATAACTGAGGGTTGTATCCCGGGACGCCAGCGGTATGCCGTCGGGACCATTCGGTCCGCGGCGCCAGCGGTATGTCGTCGGGACCATTTGGTCCAGGAACTGGTTGTTTCCATATCTGTCGCAGCTTGTGGTTTTGAGTGTTCCTTGCATGAACGTGAATGGGTTAAGCTCTTGGGGAACGGGCTCTAACCTGTCGGCTGAGTTGGATGGCTTGCTTGGGTGGAAGTTACCTGTTTATGGCTGTCCAGTCTGGCGTAGCGCCAGGTTGGCTTCTAGCGCTCATAACGAAGCTTTCAGTTGGTTAAGTCTGATGTAAGTCAGACCGCTTGCTTGGATTGGATGTTACTCGTTTGTAACGAAGCTTCGAGTTGGTTAAGCTTGATGTATGTCGGGCGGCTTGCTTGGAGGGAAGTCACCCACATCGGGATCCCCGATCTGGCATGGCGCCAGGTTGGATCTCAATGTTGGTTTTCGGAACTTCAAGTTGGTTAAGTCTGATCGTTGTTGGCGAGTTGGCTGCTTGTACGTCAAGTGGGTTTGGATGGCAAGAGTTGAAGGCTGGGAAGCTAAGTCGTGGTTCCCGGCTCCCTTTGGGATGTCTGCTCTACAGGAGTGTTAGATTTCTTGTGCTCAGTCTTAACAAATCATTCAAGTAATGAGCATTCTAAAAACCGAAGGCTGACAGCATGTTTCAGACCTTCAGATTTTTACCTCTTCCATTTTATAAAGGCACCTCTTTTTCGCACCTTCACAAAAAATGCAACGAAGTGACCAAAATGCCTTAAAATTCATTTTTAGACCTACTGTCGGGTTTTTTTTTTCGCATTTTTCTCTACCTTTTCTTTCCGACGTCGCCAACTTATCATCAACCCTAAAAACAGCTGGACAACTAAAATATCCAAAGGGCGGTTACTTACTTTGTACATACAAAAATTGGCGTAAATAGCATTCAATGCTTGTAAGATATTTAGAAGATACTTGTAAATATATACTGCAAGCTGAATCAAGCTAAGTTTAAGTTTTATCAAGGTTTTTAACAATCAGAGTTATTTGTAGCCAGCGTAATCACGCTCAACAATCAAGCTGAAGTTATCACTTCAAGCATTGTACTCACTATTTGATATTAATCAGAGTGCATTTTTGTCTCACTACTGTATCGTTCATTTGTGCAATTTGACTGAATCATTCATCTTGAATATTTCTGCTGCTAACTATTGTGTTTATGTTCCTACACGACCACGCTCAAGCTTCCACTGCCTGTCCTCTCGATTTACGACAAGATGAAAAATAAAAATGTCTACTATTCAAAAGAACCAACATATGGTGAGAAATAAATACATTGAGAGAGTCTGTGTGCAATGAAAATTGCAACCACGGTTCGAGAACATATGTTATTATCTTAGTCAAAGAGTAACTCATCTACTTTCATCTGATGAGTTCCGATTCTTTTCATAATAAAAAAAAGAGTTAATGTGTTTTTTTTTGGGACACCACATATATGAATAGTTTTTTTTTTCTATTGAATAAAACAAGATACTATTTGTTGTGTCAATCACATATGACTGTTTTTGATATTATATGTGATTCAATTATTCGAATATCATTTGACAAAAAAAAAAAAAGATTATGTGATATTATAAAATAACAAGTTTATGCTTGGGGACTTCTTATCTCAAGGATTCAAAGTCTCTTCATGGGTAGCTAGGGTTATAATATTAATAAAAATCATATATGAAATGATTTACTTAATGCAAATAGATATTTACACTTGGCAATGATGTTGGTGCATCATGCATGTTGAGCTCGTGGACACACATGCCAGAAAAATAGAAGGATATGAATTTTTAGTTATTTATGACTTGCATATAAAGATGCATCTAAAGTAGTAGCACCATACAAGAAAAAGAGATATCTTTATTTTGCTGATTGCATACAAAAGTGCATCTAAAGGAGATATTTCTTAACTTTTTGTGCTCACATACACTTATATCTTAGGTTTACAAAACTCCATCTACCAACTTGAACATATCATACTGTTTTTTTTTTTGCAATGATACTTTTTCCACCTTCAAATGCGAAGAAACAATCAGCATCAGCTTTTACGGGACATCGCTATAAGGAAATGTCTGCAACTTCATTGTTGCCGATGCATATGGAATATCTCTATTGGCCAGAAGTGCGTAAATATTGCTGGAATCTCTGTGAACAGACACTTCACAAATTTATCGAATGTTCTAAGATCATGTTCTATCTAGTCAGGGACACTTAGGTCCTCCTTTGCTATTCTTCCAGTTATTGTAACAGGGGCATTCACCTTTGTTTCCTGAGGTTCCACTTGGCACACAGTGGCATGTAAGGCAGCATATGTTGCAGTACTTCAGGCAGGGTTCATGATTTTTTGCTACGGAGCACCTATAGTCACATGCTGAAGTGCAATCTGTATAGTAACAAAAAAAAAAAAATCAAAACACAAGAATTAGTTTCTAATGAGTACAATCTGTACAGCACCAAAACCAAAACACAGCAGTTAAATTGAATGACATGTCATGATTCAATGCTGGATTACAGAGATTGCCTTAAACCATGCACGGCATTTCTCTAACAGAACAGAAATAAAATACAAGAGGGAAGCGAACTTTTGAACTTTTGAAGCGACAAGTTAAGTGAATATAAATTTTGTTTACTTATTGGTGGGGTTGATGGGGTTGGAGCAGGTGCTTGAAGTAGATGGCGCAAGGCTCCATGATTCTGTACGGACACATGGTCACACAATACACAGCACAGCATAATTCGGAATAGTTTCACAAAGCAAAAGCTGCAAATTTACCTTTGTCTAAATCTAGTGACATAAAACTCTGCTAAGTAAGCATAAGCAATTACTGTGGATGTTAAATAAGAGGGTGACGGACTGGCACCATATGATTTCAATGATAGGCTGGTGCCAAGAACTTCAAAAGACTTGTCCAAAATCAAACGAAAACAGTGGACTGACAGTGATTACAACAGCAGCATAACATCTTAGCATTAAGGAAAGGTGGTCTGCTTACAAGTTAGCTAGTTACCTTGAAACGGACTTCATCCGTTATCCGTTTTCAACTTTGATAATAAAGTTTTGCATATGATTAGATGGTTACAGTCTACGTACTGTTAGCGTGTAAGATACTGAGGCGCAACATTGGTTCTCTATTTTCTGAGATCGATGGCATAAAAAGGCAGACTCAGCAACTATATCTCTAGGTGCAAATTGCAAAAAGCAATCAGATGACGTATCAATGGTAGTAAAGAAAGAATCTAAAGCAATTTCAAATGTGAAAGACATAGACATACATTGTTTTGATTGGCAAGCCCATCCTCAATAGCCAGAATATCCTGTTCGTAAAAAATAAGCCGTCTCAGTTTTTTTAAACGAAAGAACTCTTACTAGAATAAACCACTGCGTTGCAATAAAACTCACGAAAGCTTCATAAAGCGATACTTATATTCATAAATAAACCATGAACTGTGAATCACCTCAACGAAATACAAATCGACAGCACTAAACTCCCTGAGAAACAATTTTGTACTATTCATGCTAAGCGAATGTGCTTGGCCTAATACAAATATCAGAAGGATTGATCTACCAGAAAACATAGCAGCATCAGAAAAGTAGATAGGAACACAAACAGCGATGCCGATGGAGCACGAGCCATATGAGATAATACAGGTACTACACCACCTCTACATGCCCAAGACACATATATTTATATATTTACGGATGGAGCCACGAGTGCAATTAGAAACAGCAGATGCCAGCAGCGTTAAGAATGAGTCCTGTATTATAATTTATTGTGCAGGAAATTTCATGGCCAATACCTGAATATCTTCGTAAGCTCCAACGTCAGTCCATTAGGAAGCTCGCACTAAGTAAAAAGGAGATGGATCGAGAATCGAGACAAGAAAAACCTCGAACAATGCCACCTCGAGTGGATGACAGCCGGGAGCTGTGTAACAGTATATTGTCCTTCACGTAAAGTGGGTGATGCCTTGCCATGGCATCTGCTCGGGCAGGGCCTTATGGCCAGAATGGCCGAAGCAAGTTGCTTGGCAGGCCCTAAGAAGGAAAATATAAAAATAAAGACATCTCTATTGGGCCTCCACCTGCCCTCAAGCTCCCACCCTCGAGCAGTTACTATGAGGGCCAAGAAGAGCCCCTGTATGTGGGTTTCACCTTGTTCGTGATTGAGTTTACATGAATTTTAGGTCTTTTTGGGGGGTTGTATTAACCTGTTACTGACAAGTACCACTTAGGCACTCTCCTAGGAGTCTCATTAATAACCCTGTCTTTTTCCATTGGCTCTTCCATATCGACATCAACTTCTTTCTTCACCTGTACTCTGGCTTTATTATCAAAAAAATCAATTGTCAATTTTATTTCGTCGTTTTGACCCATCTCATCAAAAGTAGCATCTCTGAAAATCACGATCTTTTGTGCATCTGTGTAATACATCCTGTATGCCTTGGCTTTTTCATCATATCCAAGGAAAATACACTTAACAGCTTTTGCATCCAGTTTCTTTCGTTTTTCATCAAGCACATGAGCGTAAGCATCACAACGAAATACTCGTAAATGAGAAACATTAGGTTTCTTTCCTAAGAGTTGTAACTCTCAGATGATAGGAATTCGGGATGATAGTACCAACCAAAGTGGTTGCCTTTTCTTTGTGCTATCTCCTTTTGTTTCTTGAAGCATTCACGCTCCCAATGGCCAGGTTTGTTGCAGTACCTACAATTTCTAGGTTTATTTTGTCTGGAATAGCCACGTCCTTGACCTCGGCCTTGATTCCAATTGCCTCAATTTGGACTATCATTGGCTTGCTCATGAAATTGTTGAAATGATCCCCGACTTGAGTTTCCTCCTCTCGATTGATACCTTCCACGACCAAATCTTCCGCCTCGTCCTCTAACTGCAAGAGCTTGATCATAGCCCCTGTTACGATGATTCAAGTTCTCTTGATGTTGCTCTTCCTGCAAAAGCAATCCACCTAGCTCTTCATAGGTTGGAATATTCTCCCGTGTGGGCAATGCTTGTCACAAGCATATGATGTGACTCACTCAAGCTGTTCAATGTCAATTGAACAATCTTATGATCCTGTACTCGCTCTCCAACTGCTGTTAATTGGTCACGAATCTCTTTGATCTTCAGTAGGTGATCGACAATAGTTGCACCATCATCCATCCGTAATGTGTGCAGCTTCGTCTTCAGGAATAGCACTCGAGATGTGTTTGTGGTCTCAAACAATGCCTTCAACGTATCCCATGCTTCTTTCGGTCCTTGTCTGCTGATCTTCTTTAATCACTAGCCTTGTTTCTTCACCTGTCAAGATCTCCCATAGCTCCTTTTCCATCAAAATATTCTTCAGTTTGAATTTCCAAATTGCATAGTTGCCGGCTCCTTCCAATTTGCTTGACTCATTGAGGACGCTCTCGCTTAGAGTTGCCATAACTGCACTTAGATGAGTCCGGATCTCAAGTGACTGCAAAAATGGAAAATTTGCTACGAAATTGACAAATGACTTCTCAGACCACTTTGCAATCCGAGCTATGGATTGAAAGTTATGCCAAATTGAAGATTTTGGGCTTAAAATGGCTCACAACTACCCTTAAGCCTGAAAAATGCAAAACTGCCTTTTCTGAAAAATTCCTCTGTCGCGCACAAATCTCCAATTTCAAAGATTTTTATATCAGCGTGTAGGCAATTGCACCGAGATAGTCCTGTCTCGCCAAATATGCAAAATAGTCGCGTTCTCCATGCTCAAATATCACTCTATAATTCGCTTTTCTGCAAAAGAACACCAGTGGACAAGACCCTAAAGAGATAGGGGCAGCCCTTCAAAATATGGACAGAAAGTTGGGTCCCTTCAAAATGAAATTTTTGAATGAAGAATTCCAATTTTTGACCCAATGAATGTTGGCCGTCGATCTGCATCCAAGATTGGATGTTCTCCACCATTAAACTATCCCGATCAAAATTTGACGATGTGGATAAACTTGGAGAGGTGAATCAGGCCCTTGGAGACATAGGACACTCTTTTACACTATGTAACCAGGCGGAGTGAGCGTGCAAACAGCCCGTGACCAGGAGAGAGGAAGAGAGCAAGAGAGAGCATGGCGGCCATGGAGTCAAATGGACTTTTCAGCACCATTTCTCCACCATTTCTCAGCAAAACTGGTGCATTCCGAGTGCCTTCTGATCACGCCCCACCACAAGCTGATGAATATGAAAAATTCGACTCCAATGATGCACCCTGCACATTTTTCTAGCAGATTGTAATTTTTGGCAGATTTGCCCTCTTTCTAGCTTTTCTCACAACTTGTTCGGTGCTTCGTCAAGATGATTGTTGCTCCTAGATCGCCTCCTGTAAGCTGAATACAATGATTTGCCTCACTTTGAATGATCAAGAATCCAAGTTTCTTGATAAACTTTTCACAAACAGTGTTTTCAGACCAAGTTTTGGAAGAAGTTGATTTTTTCTCCACATTCAACCCTTTTTGGCTCTATAAGATGCTATAGATGAAGTTGCTCTACCAATTAATACAAACTTAGTGTAGCTTGTTTCAATGATTTCTGCTGAGAAACAACGATTTTCAACTTCCAAAAGTCTAAAAATTCTCAAAAACTGTAAAAAAGCCAGCAAAGGCTCATAGTTTGCCAATGTTAAACAGATTTCAGATCTGTTTGTTGCTGCCCTAGCTTTTTAAATGTTTTCAAGACTAATGTTCAGTTCCCCATTGAAGACCTTTGTGCTTCAACACCTGCAATATGCTCAAGAGACTGTTTTCATCAACATTGTAAGTTCTCTTTTTTCACCTCCTGTGAAGGACTATCTCACCTCAGTACATAGCCAGTGAAGCCGAACCCAGTAGTCAGGCACTCAAGATCAGAGGAGCTCTGATACCATGTCAAAGATGTGATAAGCACTCTCAATCATTCATCATAAGCAATCACCATAAGGAGGAGGAAGAACACACAATCACTGTATTACACTTATTGAAAGAGAGTACAAAGGAGAGAGAGAGAGAGAGAGAGAGAGAGAGAGAGAGAGAGAGAACTAGGAGTTGACTACTAAACTAGCCTATAGCTAATTAAAGCTGGTAATAGTTGGCAACAATAAAGTAAACAGTAAACCGTAAGTTTATCATTGCTTTCTAACACCCATTTTAAAGAGAAATATATGACGCTTACTTTGCAAGATTTGTGCACACAAACCTTTGAATATGTTGAATTTTTTAGATGTGTTTTACACTCTTGTAAGGTTCTTTTTGTGCTAGACGACTTAAGGCAAACTGATTCTCAATTTAGGAATCGTTGGTTTTTATATTTTAGGGTGAATGTAAAAGGAGAATTTTGAATTTGTATTCAAAATTTGATTGAATCACTATAGGACAACATGCACTACAATCAATTTTCACATTAATATAAAATAACGTTTACTCAAAATCTGAGTAAAAATCAAGAGTTTAGCATTACTTTTAGATGTGAAAACACTTCAACATGACTATACAATTTTTGCTATAAATTTTTTGGCTGGTTTTCATGTCAAGGAAGGCTCTTACCCCATTGAGCCAGAGGGGGCCTCATAATGAGGAAGGCCCTTGGGTGGGGGTCTTCTTGTTGGATTTCAAAAGGTCAGGTGAAAATTCGATCTATAATGCGGTTCCTACAACCTATAAATAATAAAAAATTACAACAGTCCTTAAAATCAAAATTGAATTGAATCAGATCAAAAACCACTTCGACCCAAGATTGGATTGAATCAAATCAAATCAAAAGCCATTTCAATCTAGGATTGGATGATTATTCTAGGTGGTCAACACTCATGTTCATAAATAAATCTGAAGCCTTTGAATGCTTCAAGAAATTCAAGGCCATGGCTGAAACCCAAACATCTAGAAAGGTGAAGCACTCCGAACTGATGGTGGTGGTGAATAAATCTCCAATGAGATGTCCGACTATCTGGCCAAACAAGACATTCGAAGACAATTTGCAACTTTCTATTCGCCTCAATAGAATGGAATTGTAGATGGCAAAGCATTAGCCATTGTATCTCTAAACTTGAAAGATTCACAAGTAGCTCACGTAGCCAATTGTTCCACTTCCAAAGAAGGATGGGACACATTAACTGGTTTGTACAAAATGACAGATGTATCGACTTGTCTCTTTTTAAGAAAGAAGTTTATATCGCTCAAGATGAGTGAGGGGACCTCACTTACTAATCATCTGAATGAATTCAAACAACTACTTTTAACCAGCTAGCTGCAATAGGTTCATCAATATCAGAGGACATGCTAACATACATCTCTTCTATCCAATCTTCATATGTCTTACGAAAATTTAGTATTGCTTTTGACCAATACTCCTAAGTTGTCTCTACCGTGAAGCGGACAACAAGTTTCATTACAAAAAGGTATATCAACATCAAATACAAAGATAGTCACCCTCTATTTGACTAAGCAACAGTACCAGAAGAAAGAAGCTTCGAAGGACAAGACGACCAAAGTTGAGCAGACTGATTCAAACCAACAACAACATGATTGATAATGAAAAAGCTGAAGACCAAGCTCTTCTACAAGTAATGCAAGAGAACCAACCACGACATCAAGGATTGTCAAGGTCTCAGGCACAACTAAGCAAAGAAGAAGATATAGTAGCAGCATGAAAGAAGTTTTGATTCTACTAGAAACTCCCACGAAGATCCAACATTGTTGATGATACAAGATCAACAAAGTTGAGATGCCCTGTTATGGCATCTTGATTAAGGTGTTTCACAGCACATGACTCCATGCAAATTTCTATTTGAAAATCTCACACTAGTAGATTTGAGGTACATCTACTTTGGTGAGTCAAGTGCACACACCAAATTGAGGGCCAAGGAATGATTTGCCTTCAACTTTTAGATGGAAATTCGATATTGCTTAATGGTGTACTTTACGTACCCAAATTGACAAAGAATTTATTATCTATTACCAAGGTCATAGATCAAGACTATAAAGCTGTGTTTAATTCGAAGCAATGTACTATCTTCAATAATGATTGTAATGAAATGCTCTCTGCAAACAGAAAAGGTAATTTGTCTTGAATCATGATTATGCACTTTCTACCAATATGAGTACTTCAAATGCCCATTTATGGAACCGAATGATTAGGACATTTAAACATGAGAGCAACCTTGTACATGCAATACAATAGCATGGTTAAGGATTTGAACTTAATGCTTCTTCCACAGAACTTTGAAATCAATATGTAGAATTACAAATTTAGGTCATAGGGTATGTGCAAAAAGTACAAAAAGGACCAAGAGTGGATCCTAATTTGATCCTCAAGAGGGATTGGTTGTCAGATTACTTGATCTATCAATCTACTTGAGATTAAGATCAATCTAGATCAATTCTAGACACAAAATCCTAACAAGAACAATCATTAATTGAAGGTAGGTGTACTTTCTGGTTTCCCACGTGTGAAAACCTGTCTGCGTACGGACTCCAACCTGAAAATCAAGTACACATTGATATAACCTCAAAACAATCAAAACAAATGTAGACAAATGGAGAGAATCACTCAAAATTGCTTTCGAAACCAAGATTGGTGTCTCAGAATGATTATGGCCAAATGTGGCACTATATATACAATAAGTGGGAGCTCGTGGTACTGATCATCCCTCTGATCCCACATGTGTGAAGGTGCTTTGTCATATGATGATTCATCATGCAAAACTGACACTTGGACAAAACCTTCTATTTTGAGCACTTTTGGTCTATTTTCCTTCTATATGGAGATCTACTTGGAAATCTTCTAGAACTCAAAATTTGGCTACTTCAGCTTATTCCACATGTGTGAGTTGTCCTCTACACCATTGTACCATCACTCTAGATTTGTTCAAGAGTGATAGGGTCAAGTTTAGAAGCATCAATTTGCTAGAAAACATCCTTGGATCTATCCTCCAAGTGAAACCTTTGAGAGTTTCTAGTGCATATAGAGCATCTATGCAAATCTTTTGTAGAATTTGACATAGATTGGCTTCAATTGAGAGTTCTAGAAAAGAGATTGAGATCCAAGTCACATTGCTCAACCCTACTCAATTTGTTTGAGTGATTGTAAGGTTTGAAAAGAGTCATTAAGGTGTCTATGGCAAATGTGTAGAGAGAGATCCAATTTTCTAAATGTTTCTTCCTTTGTAGAGGGCAAGATCTAGAAGCTCATTTTGTGTTGTTATTGGTGGAGAATTTGTCTTCTCATAGGTGATCAAATCTTTCTAAGTGGTATTAGCTCTTTGAAGCACAATATCTTAGTGAGAAAAATCACAACTTTTGATTTTGAATTTCGTTCCAAGTCTTAAAAGGTAGAGTAATTGGTGGAATCCAATAGGAGTGATTGAATTCAATTTGTTGAGCAAAAATTGACATAGTATGTATGAAACTCAAATTAGTTCTATTCACCTTTCTTTGTGAGAGTGTGAGGGTCAATTTGTGATCCCATTTGATGTCTAGAATTAGGAGGAGTCCATATTTGAGTATTCATGTATGGTTGAGATCTTTGTGAATCTCTGGTTGTCTACTTTTTAAGCTTTGTGAAAAATTGGTGGTATAGTTTGTTTTCAAATCAAATTCATTCTAAATCTCAAGAGTGAGATTATTTGGGTCAAGAGTGAGTCCAAAAGAAGTGATTAAGTTTGATTTTCATGTGTTTGAAACAAAACCCATCTTTTGTTCAAGAATCTCAAGTGTTGAGAGAACTAGTCAAGTGAAAAGGAAAATCTAGGTGTCAAATCTTTTCATATCCATTTCAACTTTCAAGAAAAAAGATTCATTGGTATTTGATGAGTCCAATAGGAGATTGGATCTGATTTCTTTTGTGATTGATTCAAAGATTGTGTGCTTTTGTCTTAGTGATCAAAGCAAAGTTTCCAAGTGACTAGTCATTAGTGTGAAAATTGATTCTTAGGTTTGTGAGCTAGATCTTTTGTAGATCATTCTAGATTATTGAAGATGTTAAAATCTAGTCTCTTGAAAGTCACAAATTACATTTGTAGAATCATATCACAGGTTTTTATTCACATGGCATCAATAGGTAGCAACCTATGGAAGGAAAGAAAGGATCCTAAGTGCAACCTTTGTGGCAAGGGAGGATATATTTTCTCAAGATGCTACAAAAAGAAGACCAATCCATCCAAGGAGTACCAAAGCAAGGGGCCGAGGTGAAGGATGGAGCTGCAAGTTCAAAATGCAAATACAAGAAGGATAAGTCCAAGGAAAGGTGTTTCCTTTGTGGAAAGGTGAATGAGGCTTAGAGTCTCACAAGGACTTGCAAGATTTGTCTTCAAGAGTCCATCACAACACATGTTGAATCTTTTGGAATTTTTCATTTGGAAGTGCATTGTTTGGTTCAAGATGCAAAGATAGATGTCACTTTCATGAAAGTAACTTGGATTTATTTTATGTCCTTGGAAAGTATTTTGCTTGTAACTTTGGACAAGTTCAAACTTATCGTTATTATCCAAGAGAAATTAATCAAGAATAAGGAGCAATCACAAAATGAAAATAGTTTCATTTATGCTCTCATGTCAACTTATGAAGAACCATTTTGCTTTGAAGAGATTTTTTTATCTCAAAGGTGGATTAAGGCAATACTAGTTGAGTGTGATGCCTTAAAAGATAGCAAAATATGATTTCCTTGTAAGCTTACATTAGTTATGAAGTCAAGGAAATGGAAATACCTTCATAATGTAGGATCTTTTGGTTTCAATAAGATCATGAATGATGTGTTCATTTATAAAGATGAAAATTATAAGTTTTCAATCTTAAAGGCAAGTTGTAAACTTCTTATGAGAATAAGTGAAGCATCCAGTGGACACTTATATCCATAAGCAAGTAGTTAGCCTTATTGAGATGGAAATACCTTTTGATTTCAATATTGGAAAAATCATGCCAAGTTGTGGTGATTTTTGGACTTATGTTTCTAGCATAAGTAATCTTGATAATCATAGGAAGTGCATATTGAATGGTCATATTTGCTGTGATCATTATGAGACATGGAGGTCTCGGATTTCCATCAAAAAGGAGCACCATGAAGAGGATCTTAAGGAGTCATCTCAAGGTTCAAATGTGCCAAGGATTGAGGAGGAGAATCCTTCTCAAGGTTCAAGTGTGCCAAGGATTGAGGAGGAGAGACCTTCTAAAATTGTGATTCCAAAAAGAAACTCAAGAAATATGGTTGAGTCCATGTGGCTCACATTTCAAGGGAAAGAGGAGCATATCTCATGTGGTATACATCTCATACTTACTTCTCTTATGTCATTTGATAAATCAATTTGCTTTAGTGAGATCATTGCATCTCAAAATTGGAGTAAAGCCATACTAGTTGAGTATGAAGTCTCTCTTGAGAACATAGATGATGTTCTTAAAAGGTTGACATTGATTTTAAATCAATTAGAAAGCAAATGGTTATTTCATCAAATGTATGCTCTTGAGTCATGTAAGAGCAAAAGTGATTTGTTCACTCATAGTTTGAAAATTTGTATTGAGGCAAATTGTAAACTTTTTATGAGAGTAAGTGAATCATCTTCTAAAGACACTTATCTCCATAAAGAAGTATTTAGCCTCATTGGATCTAAGATTAGCATGGTAAACAAGCATGAAGATATGATGCAAAGACTTTGTTATTATAGCATGCATAGTCTTGCCAATTTGGATAAGTCTAATTCTCTAGATCATGGTAACATGATGTTAGATCTTTGTGATCCTAATAAGTCAAGAAGACATCTTTATTTTCTCATGGAGGAGCATGCACATGAAGAAGGAGCAAGCCTCAAAGTCAAGCATCTACATGAAATTTGGAAGGAATCAATTTCGAAGATGCTAGGATGGTGCAAAGCTCTCAAGTTCATCAAAGATGTCAACATTAAAGAAGCACTATCATGGATATGGTGATTTCAGATCAACATCAAGCTCATTGGCTGATCTTCACACCTTTTGAACCAGCAAAGACCAATTCAGCCCATGGAGTCAAGTTCAAGATCATCATGTTTTCCATCAAGCTAAATTTACCAAGCTAGATTTTTGAGGAGGAGTGTGAAAAATGCAAAAATAAGCTTGGTAGAGGCCAAAAATCTTGTATATAGATAAACACACATGTGTGGAGCCTGTTCCCACGTGTGAAACTAGTGTACTTGTGATGTACCATAATCATATAGGATGTACATATGATTTAATTCAAGTTCTAGTTGCTAAAAAGGTCAAAAACTAGTTTTCTAGACATATGACACATGGCATCAATCTATTGATTGCATGAGCCACATCCTTTGGTTAGGTGTCATATCCCATGTCACTCCTTAATCTATATTTTTGGCAAAATCTCTCTCAACTTCAACATACACTCAAAAAATCAGAGAAGATCAATTAATGCACCAAATTCAAGATTCAATTTTAATTTTTTGGCTGATCTAATCCAAGAAGTAATCAAGGGATTACATTCACTATAGAAAATGCTTGATTTTGCACCAAAAATCACTCAAATTGGGTATGTGAGTCAAATTCTACAAATTTTTGAAATTTCTCAATCAAAACCGGAGCTCTACGGCCTCACACGTGTGAAAAGGGTTCCTACAGCCCACAACAAGATCTCCAAAAATTTTGAGGATAGCTATCAAATCCAACTCGCTACACAAAATTTGACTAGTTTCCAAAAAAACTGCTAATTTTGGCTTTGATTTGGATTAACCCTATCAATTTCAACAAACATTCTTGTACTTGGCTCTGATACCATGTGAAAAAAGTACAAAAAGGACCAAGAGTGGATCCTAATCCGATCCTCAAGAGGGATTGGTTGTCAGATTACTTGATCTATCAATCTACTTGAGATTAAGATCAATCTAGATCAATTCTAGACACAAAATCCTAACAGGAACAATCATTTATTGAAGGTAGGTGTACTTTATGGTTTCCCACGTGTGAAAACCTGACGGACTCCAACCTGAAAATCAAGTACACATTGATAGAACATCAAAACAATCAAAACAAATTAGACAAATGGAGAGAATCACTCAAAATTGCTTCCGAAACCAAGATTGGTGTCTCACAATGATTATGGCCAAATGTGGCTCTATATATACAATAAGTGGGAGCTCGTGGTACTGATCATCCCTCTGATCCCACATGTGTGAAGGTGCTTTGTCATATGATGATTCATCATGCAAAACTGACACTTGGACAAAACTTTCTATTTTGAGCACTTTTGGTCTATTTTTCTTCTATATGGAGATCTACTTGGAAATCTTCTAGAACTCAAAATTTGCCTACTTCAGCTTATTCCACATGTGTGAGTTGTCCTCTACACATGGGATATGACACCTAACCAAAGGATGTGGCTCGTGCAATCAATAGATTGATGCCATGTGTCATATGTCTAGAAAACTAGTTTTTGGCCTTTTTAGCCACTAGAACTTGAATTAAATCATATGTACATCCTATATGATTATGGTACATCACAAGTACACTAGTTTCACACTTGGGAACAGGCTCCACACATGTGTGTTTATCTGTATACAAGATTTTTGGCCTCTACCAAGCTTATTTTTGCATTTTTCATAGGGTAGAATTTGTGTTTGATCAATGTCAAATTGTTTGATTAGTGTCAAATTGTTGATAGGACAAATAAGATAGAAAAAATAAAATCCTTGCACTCGGCAAGAGGCGTGGACACTTATATAGACTGATTCATTGTTATTCTGATACAAGTCAAGCCTTGAATACCTCTGTTCTAGTCAATAAGACATTGCTTTGGCATTGATAGATATAAATGTCTTCTTAGATGTATTCGTTTAGAAATATTGTTTGAGCATCCATCTGGTGAATATTTAGATCTTTGGCAGCTGCGATAGTGAGTAAGGTTCAAATTGACTGATGCTTTACCACTAGATTGAAGGTCTTAGTGTAGTCAATCTTCCTTTGTTGACATATAGAGTGTGAGATGATGAAATCGAAGAGGTGTCTTGACTTCTTCAATTGTCTTCCTGTAGAAACATAGTGATAACTCTTGTGAGATTTAATTTGAGTGTGTCGTAATGATCATCACCTAGTTTTCATATGTAGAAGACAAGCTCGATAACAATATCATAATTGTGTCTTGATCATCAATAGTTGATCCGACAATTGCAATCAGATTCTATTGCAAGAGGTTTTTGAATTGGTTAACGTGCTTTTGAAGAGAATTACCATTTGACATCTTGAGTGAGAAGAATTTTCTTCTGAGATGCAACTTAAAAGTCACGTCTATCATATCATATAGTGCGCTTAGGATGTCTCACACTTCTTTCTAAGTTTGAGCTTATAATATATGGCCAATTTGAGTACCTAATATATTGATAATGATGAGCGAGAAAGAATTACCATCCTTCGAAATCAACAAGATCTTCATCTTAAATTTTCACAAATAGTAATAGGATCCATTCAATTTGTCTACAATGAGACCAACTTTGCTTTGAGAATCCATCTGGAAGCAATTTCGTCAATGAATTGATGGCTTAAAAATGAACTAATATTGTGCAATGTTGTAATTGAAAATCAATTATTTGTGAAGAATGGTAAGAATATCTTCCTATGTTGATCATGGGGGCTATGCTCATGTTGTTTCTTTGTATATTTTATTGTACATAAAGGAATGTGAATTGAGCACATATCCTTCTAGAATAGGTCGAGTTTGAGTTAGGTAGATCTACATTGTTGACATGCACAAAGTTTGGTAGCATGCAAAGTTAGGTAGAATGTAACTAGGAAAAATCTACATTTGTCTAAGAAGTAGATATGCAATTTTTGCCACCTCATGCATGTACTTCGAGATGTGGATCTATGTTAGTAGAGTTAGCTAAATGATGTGGATCAAGCATTGCACACTTGTAAATCCACTAGGACTCGAGCCTCTTGATGTAGGAAAATCTTGGCTAGTTTGCCATATTGTGAATATTGAGATTTTGATGAGGTTTTCAACATTCTCTCTCTACTTGAGTTTTTTGGCTTCATTTTCTCTCTCTACTAGAGAGCAGCCTATTTTTCCCATAGTGAGCACTTAGAATTATTTTTGATGTTCATCTCTCATAGTGAGGACTTAGTTTTTTGAGTCTATTTATGCCATTGTGCTCTTGTCATGGATTTTTTATGTAATCTGTTCAGTGATCATTCATGTGCAATCACAACACCTTAGTAAGATCCTGTAAGGTGTGTGGTGAAGTTCACACGTGCTAAAAACTTCACATGGTATCAGAGTGTTGTGCTTTGTAGAGGTGAGGGTGCATACATCAGAACTTGAGAGAAATTGTTTGCAGGAACTCAGATTTGGGAGAGGAATACAATCTCAATTTGAATCAAACCAATTTTGAATCATAGATTGATCAAATCAATAATGATTTGCATTAAATGAGATCTGTATTTCTGCACGTGTGAGATCAGCCTATTTCAAATAGGAGTTATATCTCAAGTATTGATCCATTTTTTGTGTTTAATAGCTTGTTAGAGAGGTATTGAAGTGTAGAATGTTGTGCTTGTGTTTCTAAATCAATTTGATTTGATTCTAGAAAGAGTTAGGCAATCAAATTGATAGGGAGTGTACCCCATCTTTTGTGATATGCCAAAGAGAGCACACATCCATTCAATCTCATCAATATTTACATTTTGTGTTTTCAATCAAAGATAGAATTGGTAGACGAGTTGCAGTTTTCATAGACACATCATTTCACACAAATAAATTGTCTTTGATTTGTATGTGTGATCCTAGAGTGATTCCATCTTTTGAAACTCGAGGTAGTAGTTGACATCAATCTTGTTTGTGCTTCATTATCTGATAGAAGCTAGATCTAGATTCAAGTTGATTGATTCACTATTGTGTGCAAGATCTCACATTGTTTGTTGCTAAATTTCATAGGCTGGATCAACATTCCAGGTTATATCCTAGATTGAAAAGAGTAGCAACAGATTCAATTCCACTTTTTTGTCATTACTAGAAATCTCTCATAGTGAACATGTCTTCCGTTGGTTCAGTTCTTTTAGAACATAGTGAGAGATGAACATTTTTCGATTATGCAATTTGGAAGATAATAATGTAATATTTATTGGTTCTATAGGATGTAATAGACATAGTGTTAGGAGTTGAAGTTGAACCAGAAGCTCCTAATACTGCTTTAGAGTTCAAGAAGAAATCTAAGATTGCTCTTCATGTTATAAAAACGAATGTGTCGAATGATATTGAAGAAACCAAGTGTTTCTATCTTTCAAAGCCTTAGCATTTTTCCTTAGTTTTTTCCTTTGCTATTTTTTGCAACTATGCATTTTGAACTATGTTTTGCACAATCTGCATTTTTGAACTGTTTTGTCACACAGTTCGCGTTTTTGTGGCATGAAGAGAATTCAGCACTAGGCCTAAAACACTTAGAAAATAACTCTGGCAACTTTTCTCGACACTGTCGCATTTTTCGCATTATTGCGAAAAAGGAGAGATTGTCTTTAGAATGCCTTAGAAATATTTTTCAGACATGCCTTCGTGTTTTTCGCCTTTTTCTCCCTTTTCAAGAAAAAGAGAAGGTGCCCTTAAAAAGGCGACACTGCCATTAAAATCTCAAAAAATGTCTTTAAGCAAAGGCGAAGGCCTGCAGCGTGAAGGCACTCTCCAACGGACAGAAGGCAACTAATGCACGAGCAAAAGGAAGAAGGTCAGACAACATGACACAACTCGAATTTCTTCGTGACACAAAATCCTTCGCGCTCCAAAGGACCAGGAAAATCAAACCATGCCAACGCAAGCATATCCCTGAGTTGTCGCTCATGGGATCCCGAGACCATTGTCTCCCTGATTGTATTGAGGTATATGGCTCTAAGAGCTTCTCCTCCATGCACTTGACACTTCTGGTAGCTATAGCCCCCTTTCGGTAGGGATCGCACACTCTGTTTGTGGGTCCTCAATCTTGGCCATCTCTCTTCTCCACTCCTCCTCCATAGCTTATAGCTATGGCTACCTAACAATATTCGATCCAGCTTGTTGTTTACTCCACGGTGCACCACGAACTCTTGCCAGCATCCTTATCCTGCTAGGGCGCCCTTCTACAGTCTTTCACATATCTGAAAATGTCCTCCTACAAGGAAAGATCCATGATTTTTCAGTTCTTAACCCTAGCCATTAAAAAAAAGATTTTTTGGCATTTGTAAATCTCTTTCTGAGATTTCTTCTTGCATCTCTCTATCAATCTGAGGCCGCCCTACCTCAAGCTTTCCAATGCAATTTATAGCATGTTAATTGGTGCGGTATTGCTCTTGAACATGCTGACTTTCTGAGAAATCCACGTTGGTGAAACACGAAACCGATTTTTTTTTAAATTTCCTCAATTTTCCACCCAATCTGACCTTGTAAATTGCTATGGCTCTCTGTCACTGCTCGTTGCAAACCCATGCAAGCTCCATTGCGCCAACTGGCGGTTGAATTATGATGATTTCTCCAAAACCATCGAAACTGCAAAATTCTTCTCGAAATCCACCTACGACGATCATTCTGATCTTCCCCGAAGCTCCAATTGAAGGAGCTTTGTAGTCTCTAGCCATCTGGACTACCGATACCTTGTATGGAGTCCTCTCTCCTTAGACGCTCTGAGTGCTATTTCTCCTGGTGAAAGACGTTATCCCATAGCTCCACCAGATCATGCATGCCTGCAACACCCTGCTGCTCTGATACCAAGTTGAAATTCCGATAGAATATAGTGCAGTCTGCAGATCACATCACACAATCACCATAGCCACTCCTCACAAGCCCTCAAAGTTGGCAAAAAAAAAGTTAATGATTACAAAAAAAAAATTGTACATATAGTAAAAGCCCCAACATGCATGGGCTCGACAAGTGTTAACTCACCAAAATAGACACCTATTTAACTAATAGGCCCAACATGGGCTAAAAGACTAACAAACTCAGGACATGCCCCTGAGTATAGCAAATGTCGTAAAAATACACTGTACAGGCTAATTTTTCCTACGTGTGGATACTCGACTAACCCAAGTAGCCGTCTACGGGATCAGTGCCAATCAATATATCCTAATAGGTCACGTCCCGATCACAACCATATACAGTAAACCAAATAAACTGTACACTAATTACATCATCACATTTAGAGCTTATACTAATGAATCAGATCACAACCTGATTTCTAACTATGCTTAGGGAGATAAGTCCTTGCACTACTGCCAAAGAGGCGTGGGACATCCTTAAAACTATTTATGAAGCTAATAATACATCTAGATTGCTCACACTTAGAAACCAGATATGTCTAAGTTATCAGAGAGTAGATGAGAGTGCTTCAAGTTATGTTATGAGAGTGAAATATCTTCATAAAGAGTTAGCTAGTATTTGTGATGCTCCTAAGAACAATGAAATTGTTCAAGTAGTCCTTAATGGACTAAGAGATGAGTATGATAATATTGTGCAGCAACAATATTATCATACTCATCTAATGGCAAGAAGAAGATGTCAAATATCAAATGCTTCTTTTGTGGCAAGAAGGGCCACTATACATCAAACTGTTTCAAGAAGAAAAACCAGTTTAAACAAGCTAACCTTACTACTGAGGAAGAGTGTGAGGGTAATGAGAGTAATAGGGAGGATGCTCTTATGATGTCAAGTATTTCATCTTTCCCTTTCGAAAGTGAAGAAGTGTGGTGGATAGATAGTGGGGCTAGTTCCCATATGTCTAGTTCTAGGAATTCTTTCACAAGTCTCATGCCTTATGTAGGTGCAAAAAGATCAATCTATACTGCTAATGATGTAGAGTGTAAGATTGAAGGAATAGGTAGTGTTCCATTAAATGGATCATCAAAATCTTTGTGTTTGCATGATGTACTTTTTGTGCCTAAACTAACCAAGAACCTCATTAGTATTGGGGACAGTTGTTTGATTTTGGTTTAGATGTCAAATTTTATGTTGACAAGTGTGTAATCTCAAGGGAGAATGAAGTGATAGCTAGAGGGTCTAAATTTGTAAAGTTGTACAAGTTAGATCCTAGAGAGAATGCTAACATATATGATGTTGCTTATGAGACCATGATTCATCAAGAAGATTTGTGGCATAAAAGGTTGGGCCATCCTAACTTCAAAGCTATGCAATCAATGGTCAAGGAAGGAAAAGCAGTTGGATTACCAAAGTCTATGGCAAAGGAGCTGCAACCTTGTGAAGCATGTGTTTTGGCCAAATCCCATAGGTCAAGCATCAAGACACATCAATCACTTGAGCTCGTGCATTTAGATGTTCACTTCTCTTCTACCAAGAGCAAAGGAGGAGCAACATGTTTTGTGTCCTTTATAGATGATTACACAAGATTCTCTTGGATTTATCTTTTATCTTTTATCTTCTAAAGCCATGGTTTTTGATGTCTTCCTTACATTCAAAGCTTATGTTGAAAATCGGTTTTCTATTAAACTAAAAGCTTTGAGAAGTGATAGTGGAGGTGAATATACCTCTAATAAATTTAAAGGCTATTGTGAGCAAGAGGGAATACAAAGAGAGTTTTCTTGCTCTTATACTCCTCAACAAAATGGAGTTGCTGAAAGAAAAAATAGAACAATTTGTGAATGTGCAAAAGCCATGAGACTAGAAGCATCTCTACCCAAGGAATTTTGGGGAGAAGCAGTTACATGTGCTAATTTCTTTGTAACAAGCTTTCTAATCTTGCAATAGAAGGAAGATCACCATATGAAATGTTGTACAAGAAAAAGCCTAAGGTAGATCATCTTAGGATCTTTGGTTGTTCATGCTATGTGCATTTTCCTTTAGAGACTAGGAAGAAGGATGATCCTAGTGCTATTAAAGGTATTTTTGTTTGATCATATGCATCTTCTAAGAAAGCATACAAAGTTTATGTTCCCTCTACTAGCAAGAATGTTTTAAGTAGAGATGTGATCTTCCATGAAGATCAGAAGTATAACTTGGATGAGGCAAAGGTCAAGGAGTCTCATGCTGGATCTACCATTCAATTAATCCTAATGTTGTTCAAGAATTGTTTGGACCGAGGCTTGAGGAGGAGCAAATTCAAGTTCAAGCACCTAGAAGATCCACAAGAGAAAGATTTGAGCCAAGAAGGCTCACATATGTGGAGAGAGGAAGGCACCTGGAGGATGTCAGAGGCACTTCCTATCATGTATTCTTCATATCACATGAAGAGCCAATTAGAGATGTCCAAGAAGCATTTCAATCCAAGGATTGGGTTGAAGCAATGACCCTTGAGTATGAAGCCTTGATGTCAAATCATACATGGGAGCTTGTCAATCCACCGACCAACATGCATGTCATTGGATGAAAATGGGTGTTCAAGATCAAATACAACACTGATGGATCCATCAACAAATTCAAAGCAAGACTTTGTGCCAAAGGATATTCTCAAGTCAAAGGTCTTGATTATGAAGACACTTTTGCACCTGTTGCAAAAATGGTAACTATAAGAATTCTCATTTCGCTTGCATGTTATCACGATTGGAGGATGTTTCAAATAGATGTATCTAATGCTTTCCTCAATGGTTACCTTGAGGAGGAGATCTACATGGAGCAACCACCTGGATTTGTGAAAGTTGGTGAAGAAGCAAAAGTATGTCTTTTGTTTAAATGTCTTTATGGACTAAAACAAGCACCAAGGTCTTGGTATGCAATGCTCAAGTCTTTCCTTATATCACTCGGATTTCATCTTAGTGATTATGATACATCATTGTACATCAAGTTTGTAAATAACTCTTTAGTTATTCTTCTTATCTATGTAGATGATATAATTCTTAGTGGAAATGATTTGGAGCTAGTTGAAGAGACAAAATGTGCACTTGGTAGTGAATTTACAATGCAAGATCTTGGAATTTTTCACTACATTTTAGGCCTAGAAATAGACTTTTGGAAAGATCATGTTTTCATAAGTCAAAGTAGATATGCTCTTTCCATGCTTAAGAAATTTCAAATGGAAAATTGTAAAGGCATAGATACTCCAATGGAGCACATTGTAGAAGTTCCTATAAAAGAGGATTAAACGTCCTTCCAGGACATCACTCTTTATAGGAATCTTATTGGCTCACTCATTTGGTTAATAGTGACTAAGTCAGATATAAGTTTTAGTGTGCATAAATTAAGCCAATATATGCGAGATCCTTGGCAAAAAGAATCTTGAGATATGTATCTTCTACCTTAGACTATGGATTGATCTATAAAGGAGAAGATCTAACGTTGGTGGCTTTTTCAGACTCGGATTTTGTAGGAGACAAAGTGGATAGGAAATCCACAAGTGCACTATTGGCCCATTCAAATCAAAAAAGAGTGGAAAACTCTTGCATTAATTAGAGGACCCAATTCAAATTTGGATTTTGGTGGGAACTCCTATTTTATTCACTAACTTGACATTTAGGCCTTGCGACATCTAAAGGGCCCGCAGAAAGGCCTAAAGTCCTTTTATCAACTTTCTAATTAATCAAATAACTATGTGATCATCGGGTTGGACTTACACACACAGGGTGCCAAATCTCTCACTTATTAGCTAGGGTTGCCTTGGGACCCACAAACCCTCCAACAAAGCCATTAGATCAAGATTTTTCGCTACACAACAAAGAGCAACTGCAAATAACAATGAGACGAAATGACAACATTCTTGCTGAGATCGAGGTCGAGGAGGATTCTAGTCTAAATCACATTTGAAGAGAACTTGACATGTTGCAGTATGACCTTCCTCAGTATTATCAATTTCGATTGGACTATAAAAGTATATTATAAAATATGCATATTTTGGTTTTGATTAGTGATGATGTTTCAAAACACAAATCATACACTGATCATGATTTTTTGGGTGCAGATAAGAGCACGACAGGAAGAGCACTTCAAATGCAAAGATATAGGAACAACAATCGAAATTGAAGATGCATGAATATATAAAATCTCAATATATTTGTATAAAATTTTCTGTACACGGGAAACACAAATTGGATCATCCACACGAAGGGAGAACATTCATTTTTTTGTATCATCTTTCTTTTGCTCTATGATTTCTAAATCTAGTTCTTCAGATGGAAGAACCTTTGCTGCTACTATTTGGAATATCAACAACATAGGAATTTCCACCAATATCTTTAATGCTTCATGTTGAAAATGCCAGATCCCTTGTGGCATGACTTGAGAAAACAAATTTAATAAGGACTTGTATTAGAAACATATATAAAAAATATAACAAGGACTAATTTTAGAGACATATCTCATGAATGACAATAATCAATTCATAAAATTATTCTAAATAAATATATTACCTTCCGTAAATCTGGAAGAGAGTCATGTTGAGCTTGTGAAAATTCATACGTGTGGGAATGCCCTAAAGTGTGAATATGATCTCCTAAGCAAAGCTTTTGCACTTTAGATCAACTATTGATTGAAAACCAAGATCAATGTCAAAATCTAAGGCAAAGAGGCAAATCTACATGCATACATTCATATTAACCAAAAGTGTTTTACACGTGTGGAAGCTCATCATGAAAAAACTATGGCAAAATAAGCTTCTCTTCTCGGGTAGAGAGAGAATAGACCAATTTTGCACTTTGGTAGAGAGAGAAAAAATACACACAAAATTGAGAGATCTCCAAATTGACTAAAAAACTCACATTAGATTATGATAGAAATGAAGAGTACATATAAAACTCATGGAGATCCATTCTTCAATCCTCTCTAATCTTATTGGATGTGTGATGCAACATCCCTCACTTTTGATTGGACCCTTACAACACATCTCTCTCTTATGATTGGACCCTTCAACTTTTGCCACCACATAGGGTGCATCACTCATCAAACCTAAAATTGACATGTGTAAGCAACCTAACTAGCTCGAGCTACATCACAATTGAATTTTGGCCTAATTATGACAAAACATGTGTACTTGACCATTTGACCTCTAAAGCCAAAATTGGCCCTATCACCTAGTGACACCAAGATGCTTGACTAGCAATCTTTATGATACCCCTAAACTCAATATTATAAACTATTTCTAACTATTTTACACATATGGAAACATGCTCCACACGTGTCCATTCGACATACTACTGCATTGCCTTGTGAGGCTCTGCTGTTTCAATGAGATATCTGTTCCTTGTCTATAAAAAAGTAGATGGAATATCGGATAAACGTGCACGAGATGAAATGGAAATCTGCAAAAAATACAAGCGTGCGTTGAACTAAAATCAAATAATTATTACCAGTGCATTGACCATTTTAAGCTTTGTATAGGATGTTGCACCTGGCACTGGAAAGAGTTCCAGTACTTTCTTGATATGGCTCCTCGCTTGTTTGTGGGTGTGTGTAATAGAGTTCATCTTTATACAAATCAGATTACACCCTCATCATTGACATATAAAGACGGCACATTTAAGCTCTAGTGCTCACTGCAATCAGAAATCAATATAGTTTTTAGACTGCATGTAAAATTGCAATTCATATGAAAAAATCAACTTATTAAAATCTGAAAAGCATACACTTACTTGGTTATGTATGGGAGCACGAGCATTGGAGTCCCTAGTTTGACATTTTCTAACATCTCAGAGTACAACATTTTAAAATCAGAGAAATCGAAAGCAGCCATGAAGTGTATAGAAAATAATGAGACATCTATAAAAATCGGGTCTGAAAAAACTCCATCCAATATTGAATGGCCCCCAATCGTACATTGTCACCTAACATGTTATTCTTAGTTTCTAATTCGCCTATATCTAATTTACTAAGGGGAAGACCTATTTTGGTCTTTGACATCTGAAAACTGTAAGTTGGACCTAGAGATTTAAGATATTTAGCAATTGGTCATACTGTACATATTTTGGTGACTTTATAAATTTAAGTGTAGGGGGTGCAGGAAGTGATACAAATAAATCCAAAAATGAGTCTACCTTTAAATTTACAAATCGATCTAACTCTGTTCTTCACGCTCAAGGGGGGGACATAATAGATGGAGATGTAGGAGGAGAAGAATCTCTAGGAGAAGAAGAACCGTTACGTGACTAAGAAGCTATATGAGGACATTTAGGAGAAGAAGAATCTTTAGGAGGAGATGGAGGAGATTTAGGAGGAGGAGAAGAAAAAGATTTAGGAGAAGAGGAGATAGTTTTAAGGATTTTCGTGAGAGGAGACTACTTTGAGACATGCCCACTCTTTACCCAAAATACAAGTCGAGTCCGTTGAGATTGCTTCCGCTTTTTCTTTTCTACAGTTGGTTTTAGAGGAGAGGACGGAGCTGGTTGGAAGTACTCAGCAAATTGAATGTTGAAATCCTTCGGCATGATAGTCACCCGCTTTGCATGAACAACTGCAACAACAAAATCTGAAAAGAATTTCACCTGGAAATCCTCATAGGCTGTGTGCAGAGCTTCAACTGCCATGACTGTCCATCTCACATCTACAAAGAGACTTCTTGTTACCTACCTAATTGATTGTATGTGAGCCTTCGAAATCGGAAGATTGTTTGTCTTCTATAGCCTCTGAATGTCCTTTAGCCATGTTGGGTCACGTGGTCTGCCCCTTGGCCTAGGAGGCGGTGGTGGAGGATGAGGCGGTGCTAGATTTCCCTGTTGGCCTCCTTACATTGGAACACCTCTAGGATGTACTCGTGCTGTTTGCTTCGTGTGGGCCATTCGCAGACCCAATATCGAATCAACGCGCATGTAGAAAGGTCCTCATCTAGAGAATGTATGCGACACGTGCCCGAACCTATATTAGGCAGAAAGGTAGAAAATGTGCGATAGCACGACAGTGTGGATCAAAAATATCATAAGCAGATCGTGCGTGCTGAACTGATATCTCCTCTGAGTCGTGCGGGTCAAATGTTCAAAGTAAAAAAAATTTACAGTCGTGTTTGTGTTTATATGGGACGAGCACGAGCGTCCGAATTGATTGCCTTGTGAATGTTGCGAATCTCTAGGCACAAAAGATGGCGATTATTAAATTTGAAATCTCTTGGAATCTTGAACATCAAGTCATTAATAAATGTTTGTGGGTCTTGATAATGATTAATCGAAAAGGTTAATGATAGACCAATAATTACATTCCGACGCACGTACCATGTTGTATCTATCTAATTGGTCGACATTTAAGGGCCCCAGAATTCAATTCATTTCTTGACAAATGTATGGCTATGATTGATTGGGATAGGCCATAAATATCAGAAGAATTTTGAGATCCTATCTTCATAATGCCATCGTGATTTTGAGATCCTTTTTTTGTTGCGATAGCGAATCGACGCGCACCACCGGTATGAGAAATGATTGTTCTTCTATGGGGCGCGCTAAATCGACATCAGAATGGCCATATCGGAATATCGATTCAACGCACGCCCTAGTTGAAGTGCCCCCCACTGTAGTCACCCATGTGCGTTGAACCGATATCGAACAAAATTCCTTCAACATTTCCTTTGTAGATTCTTCATAGCTTTGGTCTATAAACAAAACAGGCCAAAGCTATGAAGGATCTACAGAAGCAAGCTTTGATAATCTCGACAATGAATTTTTTTTATCGTCTTGTTTATCACGTGAACGTTGTGAATCTCGAGACACAGATTATAGTGATCATTAACTCTACAATCTTTTAATAAATGTTCTTGGGTCTAGCCTAATGACGAATCGAAAAGGCTAATGATAGAGCAATTATGATTTTCTGGTGCAAGTACAATGTTGTATTGAAGGCCTCGGACTTCCATTCATTTCTTGACAAATGTATGGCTGTGATTAACATTCTGGGTAAAACATGACTCAAAGATTCTCCAATGCATGAACGATCAGTTAAATAGTTCTTTGCCACCAAACATGATATGCAACAAACATATAAAACTCAATTTATGTTAAATAAATTGATAATGCACATTATCAAATGCAAATCAAACTTAAATGACAAATACAAATCAAATAAACAGTTTATAAGAAAACATACTTAAATGCTCAAATCCTTTTTTTTTTCTGATTGCTGCTATATGTAGATAAGTCATCAATATTCTTCTTTGGTACTCACTTTCTTTTTCTTTTCATCATTGCCTTTTTGATAACTCGTATATCAACAACAGATTTTAAACTGTCGGATCGCAACTTTTCCATGGATTCTAAAATATCTTGGTTTGAGCCTCGAAGATTAGTGACTGTAGAATTCAACTCTGATATAACATGCTTGAGTGCATTGTTTTTAGCACTAATGTGTTTCACATAATGAAGCAATTGTTGATTAGCAAACTATAATTGTTGATTAAGACAAGATACACTATGCATTTCAATTTCACGCAGCTTTTGACAATATCCAAGTAATCCGCTATTCAGGTCCCTTCAGCCCATTTCTTTTGAAATTTTTTCAATAATGGCCTTCAAGCCTTTCATGAACCCTTTACCTAAAATCCAATGGTGTCTTTCAATCGAGTGGTCCAAAGTGCTCCTCAAACCTTTGATCTCATCCATCTATTATTGTGGGTTCAAATCTGACGGGCTGAAGCTCTCTTGCGCGCCGATCCATTCGCTTCTAGACATGGACCCCTGCTATCGCCCTGTCCAATTCAGCGTACGCGAGCTACATGCATCCACTCCTTTTTCTCTCCTTCATCATGCTTCTAGCTATGGCTTTTAGGAGGGTTTTGGTTGCCTGAGAAAGTCTCCTCCAACTCCACCCCTGGCTTGCGGCCATCCATGGTTGTTTGACAAATACTTAATTACATCAGGACATCCACGTTCAACCTATTTCAGGTCTGAAAACTATCAGCCATATCTAAAGAACAGTGATTTTACCTTTCAAAGAACCTAGCTGCTTCAAATCTCCAAGGCAAATGATGGAACTGCTCTCTACTTGCTTTATGGCTAACCACGGCCTTTTGTAGGCTAGCTCTCCCTCTAAAAAATGCCCGTCTTCAACCACTTGTGGAACCAAAAATGAACTCCTACTGTGAGAGATCATCCATTTACCAGTTGTAAACCCTGGTTGAGCAAATTTCCATAGCCTCTAAGAAAGAGTAATTGCTCTTACTGTGCTTCATGGCCGACTCCATCCTTCTAGGATTAGCTTGGCCTCAATAGAACCTTCCTGGGTAGCAATTTACAGTGCCCAATTTCGTCAACCGTAGAGAAAGATCCGTGGTTTTTGATTTTTTAAACACTAGACCACCGTAGCTAGTTTCCTGAACTGCTTCTTTTTCTTCACACTATAAATGGATTTCAAAATCCTCTCAGCTCATAGTCGCAACTACCCTGCTCCACCTTTCGATCCACTTCACTCAGTAATTGACGAATTACCGAAGAAGTTCTGGTCAATTTTCTGTCATAGCCGTTTTCTGAAGCAACCCACCGTTTTGAGCAATTTCTTCATGAATTATCCCCGAAATCCATCTACGACGATCATTCTAATCTTTCCCGAAGCTCCGATCGAAGGAACTATGATGTCTTCTGCCATCCGGACTGCCAATACCCCGTATGGAGTCCTCTCTCCTGAGACGCTTCTCGTGCTTTTTTTCTTGGTGAAAGATGCTATCCCATTAAATCATATTAAGAAAACTTTGACTCATGCAAAACTTCACATTCAATCTGCAATTCTCGGTAGCTCAAATACTTTCTTAAAAATAGGAGAATCAGGCCACATTTAAGGCAAATACCAATATGCCAAAGATTTGATGGCCTTGCTTGAGAGATATGCACCAAAAATGTCTCATTTCTTTACTCTTGACTTTGAGCTTGTCTTCAATCTTGAACAATCACCAAACAGATCATCTTAAAGAAGCTTGGAAGATCAATAATCAGATCTTTGATGTCATATAAGATTTTCATATACCAAAATAAACCATGAATGCCAAGATCCAATGGATCTCTAACTATGAATGGATAGTAGAGGCAATCGTAAACAGGCTTGGAGGGCAGGTTTCTGTAGTATAGGCTGTTATGATGTCTACACAGATTTTGATTTGAGAAAGTTATGCAATTTCTCAATTTTTAGAATTGCCATTTTAGTTTTTAAAAGTTGACTGTGTTTTTCAACTGCAGATTATGTTTCATAAGACGAGCTATTCACTACGTGAAGGAGCCTGGGCAGACGACACAGGATTGGCGCTGCAAGTCTCGCCTATGACTCCTTACTACTTATTGAGAAGAATGTCGTGTACCCGACTCCTTCCCCGATACATGATTGTTTAAATGGAACTCATAGTGAAATAGAAGGGAAATACAAGCACGATTGAACCAGGTATATCATCGTGTATCGCTGTCTGTCTTCCAGGCTGACCGGCTAAAAGCATGATTCCAAAATATGTAAGTGGCCGCCACCAGCTATCGTGCACTGCCAAAAGACAAAACCCAAATAGATAAAAGCACCGACGATGGAAGCAGATGAATCACGATTCAGACCAGATTTTCTCAGAATTGTGACAATGCAACAGTTTCAGATTCCCAATGCAATCGTCAGTGACAGCGGGCTACTCCGGAAGCATTCTAGCACTTTCGAAACCAACAAACACAGAACCTGTAGATTGCCTTAGCAACAGCTCTTCACATCACATTGTAGCTACCGGCCGTTCCCTGCGATCAGCAACATAGCGCATAGCGCCCGCACTGAATAATCCCAGAGAGGTACTTCTCGGCAGGTACATTACTGTGAAGGGTTACAACTAACTATATATATAGTATCGAATCTCGATAAGAGCCCCAGGAATGTTCGTGGACTTGAGCTTCGACGATAGCTACAAAAAAGGGCTGGAATCTGAATCTCTCCATGTCTTCCTGATACATGTGCAAATTTAGCCTGTGCAGCACGTGACTGAGCAGTATCTGAATCCCGATATTTCATATTTCTATATCAAATCTCATCTGGGCTGCAGCGCCTGCTGTACCCCGTGAACGGGCAGTATCCGATATGCATGCCTGCGCCACAGGCTACATGGTACAGCACATCTGGTGGAGGTGATGAGTGGTGGTAACAACAACTAGTGATGGATGAAGTCTATGGGAAGGCCCCCGGTCTTCCCAGATTTAAGGGTGTCCCTCGGGCCTGAGGAATGGGGGCCTTTCACCTATATGTACACCACTCTTAATATTTTTCTTTTGTTATTTAGGGTGTGTTCTTGGAGTAGATTGCATCTCCTCTTTACGGAAAGCCTTGTGAACCTAAGAACACGTTTCCATGGTTTTCAGTCATTATATTTTTACCACGAGATACCTTTTTTACGACAATAACATTTTACCACGAGTTAATTTTAACCGTAGTAATTTTGTTACCATAGATTTTTTTTATGCAATTTTTTACTGCAATTTTTTCACCATAGTAACTTTCTTAGATAGATTTTTTCTCATACATTTTCAACGTACGATCTTTTTACCATACACTGGTTTGCACATAATTTTTGTACGCAGATAGCTCACATGTTCCAAACTTGAGAAAACATCTTGAATTGAAAACACTGTTGAAATGGACGTTGACACGAAGGTATTAACAAGAAGGCATTGAGGAAGCTATGGTGGCGAAGCGTTCAACGATGGTGACAAGTGTCAGAAACATGACAATGGTAATTGAAAGGACTAACTCAAGGTAAACCCTAGGGTTAGGTTAGTGGGACCATGGTAACTCAGCTAGGATAGGGGGGGTAAATGGAGCGTGGCGCAGTAGCGATGGAGGTCGGGTTGCATTCTGTTGAGCACATTCTGCTTTGCACATCATCAGACTATAGGTATGAGCACATTGTACTATGCACAATAGACTATAGGTCTTTTTTAGCTCTTGTGATCCTCTTGTCCATTCTAACTAGTCATAGTTGACTCTTTCGGAACTTTTATCCAGGTTATGCATCTTGTACTGTGAGATACATTTTTGCAATGCTTTGTAGAAAGTTACCGATTTGGTTTTTGCCAGCTTAAATAGTCTTAGTGATAATGGTAGCAAGAGTGGAATGACATGGAATTAGGAGTTCTGAATCATAGCTATTTTTTTTTTAATTATGCTTTGTGAATGCAAGTTTTGAGAGATTATTAAGGGAAATTGCACAAGATTTGGGTAATAGTCTGATTGGTGCACAAAGGCTGCATCTGTGGGATGGGATTATTTTATCCACTATTATTTTAGAGAGTCATTGACAAGGCCATTGGACGTCCTTTCACATGCTATGCATCATTTGAGGGATATTTTGTCAATCTTTGGAGAATTTGCACAGCTTCGGTTGGATACTAATAGACTGCCTAAATCCGGCCTCAACCTCTATTTGAGCAGACAATTACAATAACATCAAAAAGAGCCTAGTGCCTCGAATTTTCAACAATTTAAACGTTAATACTCTATGCTATAGGAATACAGATTTTACATGTCATAGGATTTTATATGCATAGATTGTGGTTAGGTTTAGAAGATAGAGTTTTTGTGCATGCAATTTACAAAAATTTTATAGCTTTTTATGATAAATAAAAATTTGTTTACAGAAGGTAATATTTTTTTATTTACAGTAAGTGAAATTTTTTACATGAGGTAATTATTTTTTATTGTTGGTAAAAGCATCTATCAATTTACCTTAAAGAGAAACCTTACACAGTTGTAAGGTTCCTCTGATGTGTCAAGTTGCTACAACTATCATATTTTGCCAATTAAGGTTACTTCTAAATACACAACAAATCTTTTTGAAGTGCTTTGCGTAAGTAAGGTGGGAAGTGGACTCAAGAGGAGAGGAGAGGACCTGGAGGAGAAGCAATAGTAGATTATGGCCCATATAAAAGAGTGCTCGCAAGTTTTCCACAAGCTCGTTAGCCCTCCATATTAGGCCCTACTTGGTACCACGTACTATCAAGCCTATGTCTCAGAGTTGAGGTCATGGAGAGAGAGAGAGAGAGAGAGAGAGAGAGAGAGAGAGAGAGAGAGAGAGAGAGAGAGAGAGAGAGAATGTTTATTTAATTGTCATAGGAGGTTATTATCTCTCTTTTCTAGCTACCATGTATCCAAGTAGGGTTCGGTAACTTGCTAGTGTTAGTAGCCAATACCCCTTCTAGTTAAGCTTATTGAACTATAGGGAAAGGAGCAAGAAAGGGGTGTGAAAAATGCAAAAATTATGCTTGGTCAAGGCCAAATCTATGTATATAGGATGATTACACATGTGTGGAGCCTGTTCCCACTTGTGAAATAAATGTACTTTTCATGTAGTACAATCATGTAGCTTGTACATATACTTTAAATCAAGTTCTATTGGCTAAAAAGGCCAAAATCATGTTTTTTAGGCATATGCCACATGGCATCAATCTAGACATTGCATGAAGCCACATCATGAGATTAGGTGTCAAATCCCATGTGTAGAGGTCTTCTCACACATGTGGAATAAGCTGAGGAAGTCGAATTTGCACTTCTAGAAGAGTCTTTTCCTAGTTCTCTACATAGAAGAAAAATGGACCAAAAGTGCTCAAAATAGAAGGTTTTGTCCAAGTGTCAATTTTGCAGATGAATCATCACATGACAAAGCACCTCACACATGTGAGATCAGAGGGATGATCAGTACCACGAGCTCCCACTTTTTGTATATATAGAGCCACATTTGGCCATAATCATTGGTTTTGGAGGCAATTCTTGTCAATTTCATCATTTGTCTTGATTTTTCTTGATAGTTTTGAGTTCCTATCATATTGTACTTTGATTTCAGGCTGGAGTCCGTACTCTGACAGGTTTTCACACGTGTGAAACCAGCAAGTACAATTCCCTTTCATTTATGATTGTTCTTGTTAGATTTTCTCATCTAAATTTGATCTAGATTGATCTTAATCTTGTGTAGATTGATAGATATCATCCAATCACTCTTGTGGATCATTTTAGGATCCATTCTTGGTCCAACAGATCACCACATGGTATCAGAGCCAAGTACAAGAGGATTTATGAAGATTTGATGGGGTTGATCCAAAACTAAGCCCAAATTAGCAAGTTTTTGGAAACTAGCTAATTTTGATGAGGCGAGTTGGATAGGATAGGTATACTCAAAATTTATGGACAAAAACTTGTTGTGGGCTAAAGGGGTACTTTTCACACATGCTAGAATGTACAGTACCAGTTTTGGAGCCTTATGTTTCAGTTTGATGCTAAATCTCCTAAATTAGCAAGTTTGTGGAAACTAGCTAATTTTGAGGTAGAGAGTTTGAATTGATAGCTAGATTCAATTTTTTTGTACCAAAACTTGTTGTAGGCTGTACGTGTACCTTCCAAACGTGTGGGGGCCGTACTGAACCTGTTTTGGTTGAGAAAATTCAAATTGATAAATAATTTGACTCATATTAGAGATTTTTAGTGCAAATTCAAGCTTTTTCTATAGAGATTCTATTGCTATGATTTGTTCTTGGATTGGATCATTCAAATAATTTAATTTTAAGCTTGATTAAGGTGCATTAAATGTGTTTCTCTGATTTGAGTAAATGTCAATGTTGAGAGAGATATTGCCAAAAATCATAGATTAAGGAGTGATATGCAAGGTGAGAGGTTGAAATCCATTGTACCATCACTCTAGATTTGTTCAAGAGTGATAGGGTCAAGTTTAGAAGCATAAATTTTCTAGAAAACATCTTTGGATCTGTCCTCTAAGTAAAACCTTTGAGAGTTTCTAGTGCATATATAGCATCTATGCAAATCTTTTGTAGAATTTGACATAGATTGGCTTCAATTGAGAGTTCTAGAAAAGAGATTGAGATCCAAGTCACATTGTTGAACCCTACTCAATTTGTTTGAGTGATTGTGAGGTTTGAAAAGTGTCATTAAGGTGTCTATGGCAAATGTGTAGAGAGAGATCCAATTTTCTAAGAGTTCCTTCCTTTGTAGAGGGCAAGATCTAGAAGCTCATTTTGTGTTGTTATTGGTGGAGAATTTGTCTTCTCCTAGGTGATCAAATCTTTCTAAGTGGCATTAGCTCTTTGAAGCACAATATGTTAGTGAGAAAGAAGAATCACAGCTTTTGATTTTGAATTTCATTCCAACTCTTAAGAGGTAGAGTCATTGGTGGAATCCAATAGCGGTAAATGAATTCAATTTATTGAGCAAAATTTGACATAGTATGTATGAAACTCAAATTGGTTCTATTCAACTTTCTTTGTGAGAGTGTGAGGGTCAAGTTGTGATCCCATTGGATGTCTAGAACAAGGAGGAGTCCATATTTGAGTGTTCATACATGGTTGGGATCTTTGTGAATCTCTGTGTCTAATTTTTAAAGCTTGATGTGTAAAATCCTTGTGTAAATCTGCAGTGTCGCCTGTGTAGTATCTTGTGTAAAACTACAGTGTCGCCTTTTATTGTCGCCTGTCATAAACTGCGAGGAAACATGCAGTGTCACATTTTTTGTCTTTTTCGACTGTCGAAAATTGCATGTTAAAATGCAGTGTCACATTTTGCCCTAATTGTCACATGTCAAAAACTGCATGTAAAACTGGAGTGTCGCCTTTTTCGCCTTTTTTTTGCAAAAAGTGTCACTTTTCTGGAAGTTCCTAAAAATGGCCGAAAAACAACTTAGATAAGTGTCGCTAAACACTTAGTTGCAATTTAAGGTAAAAATAAACGACAATGTCGAGTGTCGGGTTTTTCGCCTGTGGAAAAACCCGAGTAACAATGCAGACTGTGTCGACAATTAGTTCAAATATGCAGATTGTTAGAAAACAGGTTAATTTTTTGTAGGTTGTATTTGAGAGAGTAAAAATCAGAGAAGGAAGAAGCATCAATAGGTGGCATCCTATTGAAGGCAAGTAAGGATCTTAAGTGCAACCTTTGTGGCAAGGGAGGATATGTTTCCTCAAGATGCTACAAAAAGAAGACCAATCCATCCAAGGACAACCAAAGCAAGGGGGGATGGAGCTTCAAGTTCGAAATGCAAATACAAGTAGGACAAATCCAAGGAAAGGTGTCTTCTTTGTGGAAAGATGAATGAGACTTGGAGTCTCACAAGGACTTGCAAGATTTGTCTTCAAGAGTCCATCACAACACATGTCAAACCTTTTGAAATTTTTTATTTGGAAGTGCATTGTTTGGTTCAAGATGCAAAAATAGATGTCACTTTCATGAAAGCAACTTGGATTTATTTCATGTCCTTGGAGAGTAGTTTGCTTGGAACTTTGGATAAGTTCAAACTTATTGTTATTATCCAAGAGAAATCAATCAAGAATAAGGAGGAGCAATCACAAAATGAAAATAGTTTCATTTATGCTCTCATGTCAACTTATGAAGATCTAATATGCTTTGAAGAGATTTTTTATCTCAAAGGTAGATTAAGGCAATACTAGTTGAGTGTGATGCCTTAAAAGATAGCAAAACATGTTTTCCTTGTAAACTTACATTAGATATGAAGTCAAGGAAATGGAAATGTCTTCATAATATAGATTCTTTTGGTTTCAATAAGATCATGAATGATGTGTTCATTCATAAAGATGAAAATTGTAAGTTTTCAATCTTAAAGGCAAGCTGTAAACTTCTTATGAGAATAAGTGAAGCATCCAAAGTGGACACTTATATCCATAAGCAAGTAATTAGCCTTATGGAAATGGAAATACCTTTTGATTTCAATATTAGAAAAATCATGCCAAGTTGTGGTGATTTTTGGAGTTATGTTTCTAGCATAACTAATCTTGATAATCATGGGAAGTGCATATTGTATGGTCATGGTTGTTATGATTATTATGAGACATGGAGGTCTCGGATTTCCATCAAGAAGGAGCACCATGAAGAGGATCTTAAAGAGTCATCTCAAGGTTCAAGTGTGCCAAGGATTGAGGAGGAGAGACCTTCTCAAGTTGTGATTCCAAAAAGAAACCCAAGAAACATGGTTGAGCCCATGTGGCTCACAATTCAAGGGAAAGAGGAGCATATCTCATGTGGTATACATCTCATACTTACTTCTCTTATGTCATTTGATGAATCAATTTGCTTTAGTGAGATCATTGCATCTCAAAATTGGAGTAAAGCCATACTAGTTGAGTATGAAGTCTCTCTTGAGAACATAGATGATGTTCTTAAAAGTTTGAAAGTGATTTTAAATCAATTAGAAAGCAATTGGTTATTTCATCAAATGTATGTTCTTGAGTCATGTAAGAGCAAAAGTGATTTGTTCACTCATAGTTTGAAAAATTGTCTTTTTTTAAGTACTGAGGCAAATTGTAAACTCTTTATGAGAGTAAGTGAATCATCTTTTAAAGACACTTATCTCCATAATGAAGTATTTAGCCTCATTGGATCTGAGATTAGCATGGTAAACAAGCATGAAGATATGATGCAAACACTTTGTTATTATAGCATGCATAGCCTTGCCAATTTGGATGAGTCTAATTCTCCAGATCGTGGTAACATGATGTTAGATATTTGTGATCCTAATAAGTCAAGAAGACATCTTTATTTCCTCATGGAGGAGCATGCACATGAAGAAGGAGCAAGCCTCAAGGTCAATCATCTACATGAAATTTGGAAGGAATCAATTTTGGAGGTGCTAGGATGGTGCAAAGCTCTCAAGTTCATCAAAGATGTCAACATCAAAGAAGCACTATCATGGATATGGTGATTTCAGATCAACATCAAGCTCATTGGCTGATCTTCACATGACCTTTTGAACCAGCAAAGACCAATTCAGCCCATGGAGTCAAGTTCAAGATCATCATGTTTTTTATCAAGCTAGATTTACCAAGCTAGATTTTTGAGGAGTGTGAAAAATGCAAAAATTATGCTTGGTCAAGGACAAATCTATGTATATAGGATGATTACACATGTGTGGAGCCTGTTCCCACGTGTGAAATAAATGTACTTTTTATGTAGTACAATCATATAGCTTGTACATATAGTTTAAATCAAGTTCATATAGCTTGTACATAAAAGGCCAAAATCATGATTTTTAGGCATATGCCACATGGCATCAATCTAGAGATTGCATGAAGCCACATCATGAGATTAGGTGTCAAATCCCATGTGTAGAGGCCTTCTCACACGTGTAAAATAAGCTGAGGAAGTCAAATTTGCACTTCTAGAAGAGTTTTTTCCTAGTTCTCTACATAGAAGAAAAATGGACCAAAAGTGCTCAAAATAGAAGGTTTTGTCCAAGTGTCAATTTTGCATGATGAATCATCACATGACAAAGCACCCTCACACATGTGAGTTCAGAGGGATGATCAGTACCACGAGCTCCCACTTTTTGTATATATAGAGCCGCATTTGGCCATAATCATTAAGCAATACCAATCTTGGTTTTGGAGGCAATTCTTGTCAATTTCATCATTTGTCTTGATTTTTCTTGATTATTCTTGCTTTCTCAACATACAACTGTTCCAATGCCTATTGACTCACAGGAGGCCACTTTATGTCATGAAATGAATGAGGCTAAGGACGAGCAGCCAGTAAATGAAGAAGAAGAAAGAACATTCTCGGCCTTGCAACAATTCTGAGTCATTTCAACAAACCAATGAAGAAAATGACAGATTGCTGAAAATCAGGAGCCTCTCTCCAATCATCATCAATGGTAGAGAGT
>MU832738.1:0-67803 GCA_029204225.1 Diphasiastrum complanatum
CAAATGTGTTAGCTAGCTCTCATCGTGTTCACAGCACCATGGCATTGCATGTTAGGGTTGCTTGTATAAACCAAAGACTCCCAACACCATTCTGGACTATTACGTACTTGGCCATGCCCAGTGGCCATATTGTATGTGGACTCCTTTGCCATGATCCTTGCAATAAGTCATACACTATAGTTCTCAATGTGTTGGAGTTCCTAAATTCATGCCACCTTAATACTATGTAATCCTCAAAGCCTGTTGCCCACCACCAACAATCCACCTCTGCGATAAATCATCAGCGAAAGAAAAAGATTTTAGCGTTATACGATAAACTAGTAAGTAATGAGCACATATAAGAGCAATATAAGTTAGCATTTGCTGATGAGCAATTATCGACTTTGTCTATGGAAACGTGGAGAGAGAAGCTGGGTTCAAAAATCTACTTGAACAAAGCAGTCATAAAAGAATAGATGTCTAACACCCACTAGGATTATTTACGTCAAAGTTAACGTCCAAAAAGACATCCGTAATAAGCTGGTGAGGAATGGTGACAACCAGCTCCTTCCACTCTGCAGTCGAGTCTATGTTCAACTCCCATATTGCAATGTCAGAAATAGTACAACTACAAGACAAAACCATAAAGAGACGACCTCTAATACCCACCAGAACGCGTTTGACTATTATAATTCCTTTCCATTTGATGGATTTCTAGCTTTTGATTGGTCATCAACTCTCATGCCAACACATGGAGATAAGTCACTCACATGTGGAAGTCATCACCGTTGAGCTTGTTGATCAAGCGGATTTCTAAAAATGTTTCTTTCATGATGAGTGATCTAAGTATACTAAACAGTTTCAAATACTAATAGTAGTTTGGAACGATGGCTTTGATACCACTCTGTTGGGTGCTCTAACACCACTCTGTTGGAGGGCTCTCGAATAGATTGGGTGCGGAATAGGAAATAGAGCTCCAACATAGAGAACTTAGGAACTTTACCAAATTACAACATCAACATTGACTTAGATCAAATGGAGGAATATCTTGATAGGTGTTAGAGACAACCATGAAGGGAGCAAAACAATTAGACGTCTGAGACAACCATGCTTCCTTCGAGATTAGACATTTCAAATTGAGTGAGTGTCAATTAAAAAAGAAAATTATCAAAAAGAATTTGTAGTGGAATACACATAAGAAAATAGAGAATATGAATTAAGCTGTTGTGAATACAACGATCAGATCACAATCCTATGCCCAAGAATGGTTCACAGTAGTGGTGCACTATGTGTAGTGATCGTACTTAGCTAGCTACATATTAAATAACTATCTCTATTAATATGTAGCTATCACTATGAGAGATAATGTTCAAAAAAGTTTCTAAGTGTTTACTATGAAGAAAACGGCTTGCTCTCGGGTAGAGAGAGAATGTACAAGCAATAGCTCTTGAGTAGAGAGAGAACCCTCAATTCTTATCAAAAATTACAATATGGAAAACTAGCCAAACTCTTACAAGATGTGGCTCGAGTTCTAATGTGGATTTGCATGTGATCAATGGTTGATCCACAAGTCTTAGTTAACTCTACTTTCATAGATCCAAATGCCAAACTACATGCATGATGTTGCATGGATTGCATGTCACTTTTTTAGATGAACTAGACATGTATAGATCATGTATGCTAAATTGCATATTGCATTCTACCTAACTTTGCATGTTACCTAACATTTTGCATGCTTACACAACTAAATCTATCTAACACAAGCTTGCCCTATTCTACAAGGTCATGTGATCAATTCATATGGCCTTAATTATGTACAATGGAATAAAGTGAGGATAGCCTCCAAAGTCAGCATAGAAAGATATGTTTTACCTTTTTTCACATAAGTTCCGCTATGGACTTGCACTTAAACATATGGCGTATCCTAGGTATGGAAAATGTTTTACCACTTTGGCGGGTATGGTGTCTCCTTGTAGATCTTGCATTAGTGGTGTTCCCCAAAACATGGACACGTGCTTGCCTCCTCCAAGTACAAAATGCAATCATTGGGACATGCATGAATACTCTTGTAATCCATGTTGACCGCTGATAGCATTTTCTTGGCTTCTTGTGGAGATGCCATCATGGTGTTATTTAGAGACAGCATTTTTTTGAGCAAACTACGACAATATATTCCTATAGTTAGTTATAGTTTATCACAACACATGAAATACAAAATGAGATTTGAGTTTAGCTATAGTACACCAAAAGGCAAGCTCACCTACACAACTATGTGACACTCGCATCCGACCACCCATACTTTGTTTGCAAGCTCAAAAGTAATATACAAGCTCGTAACTTTGACATTGTCCACCCTCGTACAAAGGAGTGGAAGCCAAGCCACGCATCATCTCTTCTTCCCTTGTCAATGTGGGTTCGAGTGGGTAACATCCTCATGTGAATGGCACATCCTCGTGTATGGCATTGTGAATGGCACATCCTCGTCTATTGTGTGTCCTTGAGACACATCTTCATGCAAGTCCGCATGTGCACACGGGGTAAATGGTGGCTCTTTTGCACTTGCACCTCTGAATCGTGTCGATTGCATGGCAATGTCTGGTTGAATTCTTCAATGGTCATGATTGTCGTAAAGTCGCGAGTGTGTGAGCGGCAGCGGAAGCTCGAGGATTGAGTGTAGGCATGTAGGAACGGAAACGCAACAATTAGCAGTAGAAATATTCAAGTAGAAGAATTCATACAGATTGCGCAAAGCAATAGTGAGACAAAAATTACACTCTGATAAATATCAACAGTGAGTACAATGGCTTGAAGTAATAACTTCAACTTGCTAAGCGTGATAACGCTGGCTACAGATAACTCTAATTGAAACAAAATTTTGATTAACACTTACATAGCTTGATTCAGCTAGTATATATATTTACAAGTGTCCAGAGACAAATATCTTACAAGATTTTAATGCTATTTATGCCAGTCCTTTCATATGTACAAAGTTGGTAACCGCTAATCGCCTTCGGGATATTTGGTTGTCGAGCTGTTTTAGGGTTGCTGATAAGTTGGCGACCTCGATAAGCCAATGTAGCAAAAACGTGAAAAAGCCGAAAAAGCCGAAGGTGCCCTTAGACTGAAGGTAGAATGCAACATTTTCGAGTAGAAAAGTTTTACAAGGCATGATTTTTCAAAAGTCGATGTCCATTAAAAGATGTGGGATATCAAAGGGAAACTGATGGATATGTGAAATTTTAGCATTTAGTGAGGCCTCAAAATAGACTTTGGAACAGACCACGGAATGTGAAAAAACTAGCAAGTCACACGTGTGGGAAAACCACAAATGTAATAACGACCTTCCCTAAGCTTTGTGATAGCACCTTAATGACAATTAGAGTGACATTCACAATCTAACACTAGAATCTAAGACTAAAACACAATCCATAATGTAAATAATCAAAAGTAACTTTATTCCACACGTGTGAGAAAGTACATTGAAAATTAGTTACATGAGAAAGAGGCTCTCTTCGAGTTAGAGAGAGAATCATATTACAAGCTTACAAAATCACAATTCAGATTGACATGGTTTTGCTACAAAGTTTGATTCATCATCAAGAATAGTCAGGATTCTCACTTACATAAATAGGAAATGCTTGTAGCTCGTGGTAGTACTAACATGCAACTACTTTTGTCCACATCTATGATGTCTAATCTACCAAAATAGTGACACATATCACTTTACATGCATGTATGTCCACCTACATCTACCTAATTTCTACATGTGGCAAATTATACACTATTAATGTACAAATTAACTTGCATGTGTCAACAAAAATTCTTGAATGCCTTGCATGTCACTTTGGACAACTAAGATTTAATGCATTTATGGTACCTCAAGTACCTACTAGCCCAAGTTTGGCCATTTCACTATGTAAATCTATATGCATGTCACATATGACAACTTGCAACCTCAAAGATGGCCAACGAAATCACATGGCTCAGGTAGTTCCTCAACGGACTGGGTGAAGACACCAAACAGCCTCTGATTTTGCAGATGGATAACACTTCTGCAATACACTTGATGAAGGATCCTGCATTTCACTCAAGGACAAAGCACATTGCAATCAAATATCATTTGATAAGGGACCTCGTCACAAGAAACGAATTGAAGACCATCTTCATTGAAACAAAGTAAATGGTGGCGAACATCTTCACCAAGGCCTTAGACAAAGGTTTGTTCGAGAGGTAGAGGAAGAGTCTAGGAGTCATAAAGCTACCACGCTTTGAGAGAGAGCTGAAGAAACAATATGTTTCGAGCCACAAAGCTTTGCTAGCTTTTGAGCTCAAGTCTGTAGAAACGCAAGGAAGCCGCCCGGACACGAAGATCAAAGCTTCGAGGGCTGAAGACCCGAAGGTGACGATCAAGCATTCGTTGACTAAAGGATACCTGAACATGAAGATAAAATATTCGTGGACCCGAAAGGAACTCAATGGCGAGGCCAAAGATAGAAGAAGACACGAAGGATGAAGAAGACGCGAAGACCAAAAGGCAGCGTATCTTCACGCTCCAAACTACGAAGGAGATCAAAGAAAATACCGGGAGGAGTACCACCTCCATGGACGATGACGACAACAATCTGGATACTGTTAAGATGTGTCTAATCAGTCGTTCTTGTAATCCCTGATCAGCTTAAATGAGTTCTCTCTCTCCATGCATATAAGCATATTGAAATTGAGAGATTCAGTTGGAATGTATGAACACCAAATTGGTAATACACCAATGTAAGCTAAGCATTGTGTTGCTAGCCGATGTCCAGGAGTCCACTAGTAAGCGAGATAGTTTTGTTCACAAAGGCATAGTCTCTTTTGCGCCGACGAGTTGTGTGGGTCTGTCATGCAGCGCTCTCCTTGAGAAAGAGATCATTGATAATATAGTAGCTTTAATGCACAGGTCATGTGATTTCGAATGCTTGGATGTCTGATTGTTATATGTTTGTAAGAAACTGTTTATTTTTTATTTCGCATATTGGTCTTATCTTGTTGAGTGCTAAAAACAAATTATAACATAGGACAGTAGTGTCTGTCTACTCTTTGGAGGATTGAAGATCCGTTCATAGCAGGTAGTAGACCAGCAGACAGAATCGAATTCCATCCGGGCTTCTCAACAATGGATTCAGAGCATTTGACGTTCTGGACTTCATTACATCAACAATGGTCTCAAAGCGAGTGCAATTCGTGTCGTTTGTGAGATTCACAACAGTTTTGGCCCAAAATTATTTAACAAGAATCACATGCCATGAGGTTCAACCCATGGTGCAATAGGTATTTAATAGTAATCATCGTACCAGTAAGTTATCTCAAACCAATTGTGCCAAAATTGGTGCTACCCTCTATAGTAAGCACACGGGTCCAAGAAATATGTCCACAACACTCATTAACATATAAGTCAGTCAAAGCAATAAATTTAGCAGGTACATTACATACTCTAGCAACCGTGCATCCAGTTCATGTTCTGTGGCTTTTCTATGGTTATCCACTCCCATTGACACAAGCAAAACTAATTGATGATGACAAGCATGAACAATAAAAACAAATATGAGAAGCCCAAAACGACCTGGACCTGAGAACAAAAGACTGTGATTCGCCTAACCTCCATGATCATCAAGTTGAACTTCAGTGTAAAGACAAGACACAGTCTGAGAAGCTCTTATAGTCTGGTGTGTGAGAGATTTCAACTAGTTTAGTCAATATTGGTCATAGTAGATAAAACTGCCAAATAGGCAAATTGAGACCAACTTTATATTAGACTTGGAGTTTGACTTTTCAAAGTTCTATTAGTCTAAATGCATTTGAATAAACACTTTTGGAAAGTGTGGGAAAGTTTAAAAATAGTAGGGTTTACATTTTGGAGGGAAAGCCAAGTGGCCAAATAGGGTTTTGACCTGTTATAAAAGGATGTAACTCGTGGGAAGAGATATCACTCTCTCTATCTCAAGCTTATCTCATTCATGTTCATACATGGTTCTCTTGGGTTCTACTATCCATTGGTGGACTATACTTGTGATATCTTGCAATTCTATGTGTAGAATGATCAATATTTGTTATTTTTAGGTTCACGCGCGTGAAATATAATAGGGTACTATTGTTGTATGGAAATTAGCTTCTATTTATGTTTTTATTCATGTTTGATCAAAATCTATTAGAGTTTGCATTTCATTTTGTGTGTAGATGCTGATTTTTCTACATTGGCAAGATTGGTGATATGTTGTTCTTCCAACCCAAGATCATTTTATGGATTAGAATCTTTCTGGATCTGAAATATTTCACATGGTATTAGAGCTTGTGTTTAGGTTATGAAGGAGGCAATCACATGTATCAATGATTTGGAGAAGATATCAATGTTAGAGCATGCTAGATTGGATTCTACACCAAAATCGAGTTTCTTGCATTTGTAGATTGGATCTTTTGTACATCAAAATCGTATATAGGTTTATAATCTTGATTAATTCCAATTTTTGAATTCAAATGTTGGATTTGGCCAATTTTTGGATCATTGGAATAGCCTAGGTGGTGGCTAATAGATTGCATATCAAGTTTTTGACATTTGCATATAGATTTTGAAATATGCAATTTTTTTGTGATGTAGTCAAAACTCTAATTTTGATTGCATCTCTAGATACTGAGGTTGCTGGACCTCATTTGAGTGTGTTTCAATCTTAGGAAGTGGCAAGAGTCATTAGATTGAGGATAGATCACAGGTTGATCAAGATTTCATGATTCTATGTGTTGATTTGCTTGGTATAAGTGTTAGAAGAGAATTGAGAAGTTTCATATATATGTGATTTCCTTTTGAAAACATTTTTTGTTGTTCAAAGGAGTGATTTGTGCATTGAAACAGTTTGAAAGCGAGGATTAGGTCATTGTTACATGGCTACATCAAGCGGAGTCATGTTGGAAGCCAATGATAGGCTTACCTCAAGTAGCTATTCATTGTGAAATGTGAGAATGGAATCACTTCTTGAGATGAATGATGTTTTGGATATTGTTGTAGGTTTGGAGGAGAGACCGGAAACACAACAAGATAAAATGAGGTATGACAAGAGGGCCAAAAGGGCTCTACACATGATCAAGATGAATGTTACCAATGAGCTTCTCAAGGAAGTTGGTAAGAGTACTTCATCTAAGGAAGCTTGGGATTCATTGAAGAAGCATTATGAATCCAAGTCTACTTCTAGAGTGTTGACTCTAAGAAGGAAAATCTTTTCTTGTTTTCAAAAGAATGAAGACAGTCCAAATACTTTTATTTTGAGGGTGAAAGCATTGAATGATGAGTTGGCTTGCATTGATGAGAGCATTAAGGAAGGAGAGCTTGTTCAAGTTATTCCTAATGGATTATTGGATGCTCATGCTTACATTGTTCAAAGTCTTGCTATTCAAAGAACATTTCCAAATTTGATTGATCTTCAAGAGATCTTGATCAATGAAGAATATAGGCTTCAAGCAAGAGGTTGATCTTCATCAACATCTCAAGTTGGAGAGGAGACTATGTTCATCAAGGGCAAATTCAAGGGCAAAAGCAAAAGTAAGTGGTCTAAAGGGCAAGATCAAGTGGATGCTTCTTCAAATGGCAAAAAGAAGGATAGATCAAAGCTTAAGTGCTTCTATTGTGGCATCAAAGGACACTTTGCAAGTGAGTGCTACAAGATGATGAGAGATCAAGGAGACAAACAAGGTAATCATACTTTTGATGAGGATGGTTTGGATGCTCAAGATGCAAATGATGATGCTTTTGTGATGTCTAAGGATCCAAAACTGTGGATAACTCAATGGCCACAAAGATATTAATTCTGAATTCAACTAATTACAATAAATTAATATCCTGCATTAAGCAATTATTCACTGGGAATACCAAAATCCTAATTGCGAAATAGCTTCCAAAGTTTACCCACCACCAAGCACAGTACCGGAAAATTAAAATTCCTTTGACCGGGTACCATCTTGGAAAAGGTAATCCATGAGGAACGAATATCTTGCTGTCAATCCTAAATCTATGACCCAAAATCATAGACGATCTGTTAGGATAGCAAAAAAATTATATCATCACCCATTATGGCCCAGAGAATGAATAATTATTCTCACCCATTGATCAACATATAGACTTTCTTTATGGTTATCCCAAACAAGACCTAATTATTTTTCATGTCGTTATTGGAAGAGTAGCTGATGATGTAATGCCTATTACGAATCACAAGCCCCCCTCGCATGCAAAACAATCCAAGTCTAATTTAGACCCCCAAAGGTCTACTTGGATAACACAAAAGAAAACCCCATGCAACGTTTCACAACAAGTAAAAGCCATAAAAATTTCCAAGAATTTTTTGTTTCAAAAAACCCCATGTAAAGCCAAACTTTACACCAAAGTAATTCTTTTTAAGGGTTTTAAAAAAAACCTCAAGCAAACCCTAAGGGGCTTTTAATAACATTCTGGCCCCCAAGATACCAATGTAAATACCCTAAGGGATAACCCCTAAGATGAGGATAGGATAATACAATAAGAGAGACTATGGAGCCAAACCGCCAGACCAATCAAACCTGGATCTAGCCCCCAAGCCATTCCATGTGAAGCAAGAGGAGAAGAGAGAAACTGGTAACCTAAATCCCAATATGTCGACGAGAGAATCCCTACCTCATTATATAGAGAGTAGATTCCTGTGCATGAAACCATGCAACCCCCATGCAGGTCAACTATAAATAGATCACATCTCTTCATGCAGTCCTCCTGCCTATATCCGTCACACAGACATGAAATACTCCATATGTCTCAATTAGAGTGTTTGGGTCCTCTCAAGGATATTAGTCACAAACTGGCCTTGACATGAAATTAAATCAGGGTGTGACCAACAATCTTGAATATCGGAGGGCCGGTCTACCATATTAGGAATATTCCAAGTCCTTAACCGAATATGGCCATGACAATTAGTGAGCATCATTTTGATGTTGGATTTGTACTAGCATTCTTGGCTGGTTTTGCTGATGGAAATGAAGATATTGGAGGTTTTGTTGGAGGGTTTGCATATTCCAAGGCAACCCTAACCCTAGCTAATAAGTGAGAGGGATTTGGCACCCTACGTGTGTAAGTCCAACCCGATGATCACATAGTTATTTGATAATTAGAAAGTCAATAGAAGAACTTTAGGCCTTTTTGCGGGACTTTTAATATCGCAGGGCCTTAATGTCAAGCTAGTGAATAAAGTTGGGTCTCCCACCAAAATTGGTTCAAATTTAATTTCAAATTGATTCTCTCCAATTATCGAAATAGGTTCTCACCCTTTTTTAAATTTGAATAGTTAGGGAGGTAGAAATGGGCCAATAGGATTTTAAGACCAAGGTCCTCCTCTCTATTATAAATAGGGACAAATTCGAGTTGCTCCTCATGTTCAGATCTTCATCTCAATACAAGTTGATTGGTTTTCTTATGGAATGGACTTGTGAATGTCCTTGCTTTCAACTCTTTTCCTCCATCTCTCATGCTTTTGTTGAATTTTGCTAATTGTTGGACTTGAATGTTATTGGGATTGTTATTTCTTATGCTTTTTGTGTGTGTGTGTGTGTGTGTGTGAGAGAGAGAGAGAGAGAGAGAGAGAAGCAAGTATCTATCTCATTGTGGATGTAGTGTAAATTGTGTAGTGTTAATGCTTAGGGTTAATGGATGCTGGAATTAGATGTGGATCTTCCATACATGCTGAATTCTAAGATATGCTATCGCTCTCTTGGGATCAAACCTATGCGTGACAACTAACTTCATCTCCTTGATGTTAGATTGCTTGGATCTTGGGTTGAGGATAGGCTAGGAAAGAAATCCACTACAAATATAGATCCATTGTCGGGGAGCCACGCCGATTTTTTAGATTGCAGCATATTCGGTTGATGGTTAGCTTGCATTAGGCATCTTGTTTTGGCATGAATAGGGTTAAATTAGCATTTTAGGGTTAGATTGAGGGTGATTTTTGCTTGATTTGAGTGGATCTTCTTGTTTGAAATCTAATTTGATTGTTGAACAGGGTTAGCTATTAGGATTACAATTCTTAAGATCCATTCAAGAAAAACAACAAAAATTGGTCAATTCTGCCAGATTTGAACAAAAAGGAAGCCAAATCATCATCAGATCTGATAACTTTTTATCCTCTTACAAGAAAACTTTGCTAAGCTGTAAAAAGCTTCAATTTCACTCAAAGGTCTTTCAAATTAAAGGGCGAAGATTCATTCCCAGTAGATTTACAAAAACATCAAAAAAACCATCAAAAAACATCAAAAAACCACTAAAACCCTAAAAAATACAAAAAAAGAACCTTTGCTCGATTCACTGTGCATAGGTGTAATTCAGATCTATCTACTGCCAGGTCAGTGAAGAATAATACCAAAAATAGAAGGCCAAAGTGATTGTTCATCTAGTTGCTGGTAATCTTTTGTGGAAAATTTACAACTTTCTGCAAAATATCAGTTCTCTGAGAAGAACCTTCGTCTAAATCTTTGCCAGAGTCTGTGTTAGTCCCACTTACCATTTTTGATAATCAATATGTTGGGTGAAGATTTCCCAAAAGATCTGTTGGCATATTGTCATATTTTTGTCAAAAAAGCTTCTTTTTTGCAAAAATACCAGTATTACTCTTGATTTTTGGCCGAATACCTCACCAAGTCTTCTGAGGATTCTAAATATAGTAGTTTATCATTTGTGAGTTCGACGAAGATTAGATCTATCAAGATCTTCCAAAAAGTCAATTTTTACTCTCGCCAAGTTGCAAAAACCCCATTTTTTGTCAAAAGAATCTTTGCCAGTTCTACCACATATTTATCAATATCAAATGTATCCACTGTAAAGTCGACAAAGGTTAGTTTTATCATATTTGTTAGTAAATAGCCAGATTAGTGATTTTTTTTATCAAAAATAACAGTGAAGAACCTTCGTCAAGTCTACCTTTGCCCAAGAAACCTTCGCCAATACTATTTTTAGGTTCTGATTTACTAGATCTAGCCTCTATCAAATTTTTGATCCATTCTGATATATTCTGTTAGAAATTTTTGAAAAATCATCATTTTTAGTGTCGATCACTTGATCAAGATCTAATTTTTGAATATCAGAAATTTGTTATTTTTGGATCCACATGTGTGAAATACAGTAGCTTGCTAGTTTTGTACAGATAGCAAAAGTACTTTATCATTTGATTCATGTTTGATCAAGTTCTATTAGAGTTTGCATCTCATTTTGTTTGTAGATGATCTTGACCCTGTTAGCTGCAGGAGTATCTTTATTGGATACTCAACTTCACACAAGGCATATCAAATTTTTGATGTCGAGTCAAGACGAATCTCAGTTATCGAGATGTCGTCTTCCTTGAAGACAAATTCTTCGACTTCAAGCAAAAGCAACAAATGCAAGAGTTCGTTCCAACGACTCCCATCACCATTGACAGGCCTTGATCTGTGACTATTCCAAAGAGGAGAAATAGGACATTATGTGAATGTTCTAAAGCCTTGAGATTGAATTCATGCTTGCCAAAGCCATTTTGGGGTGATTCACTTAGTTGTGCCAACTATTTGATCAATAGAGTCTCATGTAGATCAATTGATGGTAAAACTCCTTATGAAGTTTTGTATGGAAGAAAGCCTAACCTTAAGCACTTGAAAGTCTTTGGATGCACTTGCTATGTGCATGAACCTTTGGAGACAAGGACAAAAGAGGATCCATCATCAACAAAGGGGATCATGCTCAGGTATGCTCGGGTATGGCAACTCAAGCAAGGGATACAAGGAATATCTTCCATCCTTGGATAAGTTTGTGGTGTCTAGAGATGTAATCTTTGATGAATACAAGATGCACAAGCTTGATGATGGCTCAACCATCTCAACAATCAAGAGGATAGTGGCGAAGAATCAAGATGATCTTGATTTTGAGGAGGAGCCTAATGAGGAGCTTGAACCAAGTCAACCTATCACACCTAGAAGATCATCAAGGGTAAGGATGGAGCCAACAAGGCTCACATATCCAAGCAAGGGGCAACAAGCCAAGGTCAATCCATCTACTTATTTTGCTCTCATGTCAAGTTTTGATGAACCTTCAAGAGTAGAAGATGCTTTGAGTTCAAAAGAATGGTACTAAGCTATGCTAGATGAGTATAATCCTTTGATGGATAATGGCACTTGGATCCTTGTTGGGCAAAAAGAATACTACAATATTTAAAGGGCACCCAGAATTTGGGATTGACCTACAAAGCAAAAGATGAATTTATGCTGCAACACTACAGTGATGCAAGCTGGGCGAGCTACAAAGACGACAACAAGTCCATGATAGGAGGATGTTCAATAGCGTGTGGAGCAGCAATCAGCTGGACATGCAAAAGGTAGACACTCATGGCTCAGAGTCCTCATGTGAAGCCAAGTATGTGGCAACATTGAAGGTGGCTAATGAGGTAAGTGTTTCACTCGAAGACCAGACATATACCTATGAAGTATTATCATATTCGAGATCTGATCTCAAAAGGAGAGCTCAGTGTCTCATACATAAAATTAGAAGACATGATTGCAGATTTGTTAACAAAGCCACTGGGCAAGCCATTGTTTACAAAGCATAGACAATTAATGGGAACTGGATAAGCAGAACACAAAATGAGATGCAAACTCTAATAGATCTTGATTAAACATGAATCAAAATATAAATAGAAGCTATTGTCCGTACATCAATAGTACCATACTGTATTTCACACATGTGAACCTGAAAATAACAAATATTGATCATTTTACACATAGAATTGCAAGATATCACAAGTATAGTGCACCAATGGATAGTAGAATCTAAGAGAACCATACATAAGCATGAATGAGATAAGAGAGAGAGTGATATCTCTTCTCTTGAGTTACATCCTTTTATAATAGGTCCAAACCCTATTTGGCCATTTGGCTTTCCCTCCAAAATGTAAACCCTACTATTTTTGGGACTAGATTCAATGTACCCAACATTCAAATTCGAATCTATTCAAACTTGACTTCTAAACTTTCCCACACTTTTCAAAAGTGTTTATTAAAATGCATTTAGACTAATATACCTTTGAAAAGTCAAACTCTAAGTCTAATATAAAGTTGGCCTCAATTTGCCTAATTGGCATTTTTATCAACTATGACCATTATTGACTAAACTAGTTGAAATCTCTCACACTCCCTCTTCAACTAGGTTTAGCTTAACCATAGAACTTTGATTCAACTTTAGAATGATATCCATCCTAAGTATAGACCTCCTTTCTAATGTTCTAAAGAAGCTTTCACAATTGATATAGAGAATAGTGTCCTCTTGGGATGCTTCGCTATTTCTTACATCGATTTTACATGTCAAGATGTGACTAGAACATGAAGAACCAAATATAATGTAAATGAAATGATTTCACAATGATTCTAACTTTGAACTCTCTAGAAAAATACAACAAACAAATAATAAATGTGAGTGATCAACCAATGCTTGGTTGCCTCCTCTATCTTTGTCCTTTCTTGCCATGTATCCACCATGAAACTCCATGAATGAGCCTCCATCTCCATCTTGCCACAAGATTCCAGCATACCTTGATGACTTGAACATGAATGAGTGACATAATGAACCTGTAGCGGGTTTCTTTCCTAGCCTATCCTCAACCCAAGATCCAAGCAATCTAGCATCAAGGAGATGAAGTTAGTTGTCACACGTAGGTTCGATCCCATGAGAGCAATAGCATATCTCAGAATTCAGCATGTATGGAAGATCCACATCTAACCCTAGCATCCATTAACCCTAAGCATTAATATGCACAATTTACACTACATCCACAATGAGATAGATACTTGCTTCTCTCTCTCTCTCTCTCTCTCTCTCTCTCTCTCTCTCTCTCTCTCTCTCTCTCTCTATTCCTCTCTCACAAAAAGCATAAAAAATAACAATTCTAGTAACATTCAAATACAACAATTAGCAAAATACAACAAAAGCATGAGAGATGGAGAAAAAGAGTTGAGAACAAGGACATTCACAAGTTCATTCCATAAGAGAACCAATCTGCTTGTATTGAAATGAAGATCTGAGCATGAGGAGCAACTCGAGTTTGCCCCTAAATATAGCAGAGAGGAGAACCTTGGCCTCAAAATCCTATTGGCCCATTTCTACCTCCCTAACTATTCAAATTTAAAAAAGAGTGGGAACCCATTCAATAATTGGAGGGAACCAATTTGAAATTGAATTTTAACCAATTTTGGTGGGAGACCCAACTTTATTCACTAGACATTTAGGCCCTGCGACATTAAAAGTCCCACAAAAAGGCCTAAAGTCCTTTTATTGGCTTTCTAGTTATCAAATAACTATGTGATCATCGGGTGGACTTACACACACAGGGTGCCAAATCCCTCTCACTTATTATCTAGGGTTAGGGTTGTCTTGGGATCCGCGAACCCTCCAACAATATCCCCCACCAAAATTGGTGACGGCGGTCCCGTGACACTTCGTGAGATTTATTCATTTGGGGCTCTGGTTGGCCTCTCCTCATACTTTGATAAGATGATACTGCACCTTCTCCATGAATTCCAAGCGCTCCGTATTAAAATCGTCTTTGTGTAGTAAAATGCACTTATTTACTCCGACAATCCAATTAAAAGTGGTCTAGGCCAAAAATCTTGATTCCCAAGAACCACCCAGCATTGCAGCACAATAATATAATTTTGCAATTGGCAGCTGGTCATGGACTTTATCGGATGCCATGGGAACATTCGGATTGAATGCCAAAGAAGGTCGGCAATCATCCCATCTGGTAGCAAAAGATGCCAACCTGGACAAATCATTGGCGAAGGTTCCCAAAATGGTAAATTTCTGAACTTTCGCCTAATTCAAAAACAAGTATCATATCTAGAAATGAACCTTTGCCCAACTCAGTATAGAGAAATCTGAGGTGGATGTATGATCTAAAATCTCGACGAAGGTTTCTGAGACTGTATGTGCAAAATATGACCCAAAAAGTGATTTTCTAAGTCATTTTTCATCAAAAATTATCTTTTGAAAATACTTTCCTTTCTCTTTTTTCACTCTGATCACTTTTTTGACTTTGCTCATCATTTTTTTCTCTTTTTTTTTTTCTTTTTTTTTCTAAAGAAAAGAAAAATCACTCAAATAATAAAAAACAAGAAAATTGTAAAACAATCAAAATAAAGCTGACAAGGTGTTGGATCATTCTGATTGAATTGGCTGATCTGGCTGTCAAAACTTACGTAGCTGGTTGCCCTTCACTGGAGTGTCGAATCTTTTCCATCCAAATGTTCTAAAATGACCGCTCCATAGTTCAATATTTCACTCTATACGGTCCTTCATTTGTGAACTTCAATTTGCCTTTAATTAGTTTCGTCTTATACATTAGTGCTAGATCTCCTTCCTTCAGATCTTTTTTGTGTAATCGATGATCGTGCCATGCCTTGCGACGGGCTTTCTCTGCTGCTAATGGATGAACTACCATCAATCTGGTCTCACAAAGTTTTTTTAAAGTGTCATGATGCATTTGGAAGGATTTCACATCATCAAATCGTTCTGTTGTTGCTATGCGTAGAGATGGTATCAAAAATTCAATTGGCATAACTGCATCTTGTCCAAAAACAAGCTGAAATGGCGTTTGATTTGTACTACCTTTGTAAGCGATTCTGAATGCCCATAAAGCCGCATAAAAATGGCTTTCGCTTCAACCCACTTGGTCATTTAGCCAGTTGCAACAATGATATATATGGCCTGAGATCCTCTTGTCGTAGGGTGAATAGGACCAACATAGTCGAGGCCCCATTTCTTGAACGGTGCTTGCGATAAAACTTGATGTAAAGGTTCATAGTTCTGTCGAGTAGGACGATGTACTCATTGACAAACATCGCATGACTGAATATAATTTTTTATATCTTTGTGAAGTCTAGGCCACCAACATCTTGATTGTAAAAGTTTGCGAACAATGATACCTGTTGAAAATGTCCTCCGCCTATGCCATCATGAGAAAACACGATAAGTTCAGGTACTTCATACGACAAAACACATCTTCATAAAATATCATCCATTCCTCGGCCATACAATCGTCCAGCAATCAATTCACAAGGTTGTGCCTTATGAATTAATTCTCTCTTCTGTACTTTTGTCAAGGTCTCGTTGGGTTGGCCAAGCATAAGATATTCAACAATATCTGCTACCCACTCAGGTACTGCTTCGATATAAAATAATGTAGCATCTAGTAGTTCATCATCCACTTCAGTATTGACAAGCACTGATTCAATCCTTGAAACATGGTGGGCTAGATAATGTTGTTTTCCCTTTCGAACCACAACGCGAAAATCAAATTCGGTCAATAGTAGTAACCATCTCGCAATATGTCCTGTGTTGCAGGTCTTGTTCACCAAATAAAGTAATGGTTGATGATCAGTATAAATTGCAAAATGCGTTGCCAATAGAGAATGTTGAAACTTTTTAGCAGAAAAAATCGTGGCCAATGCTTCGTGTTCAGTTATCGAATAATGCCTCTCAAGATCTGTAAGTTGTCTACTTGCAAATTTGATATGATAATCCTTCTTGTATTCACCTGGCTGCATCAAAACTGATCCAATGGCATATTCTGATGCATTAGTGTGAACGTGAAACTCAATTGTCTAGATTGGAGCTCGTAGTATCCGAGCAGAAGCTAAAGTTTTCTTCAACTTCTCAAATGCTTCCAATGCCTCTACTATCCAAATTGGTACAATAGTCAATTTATAAATAGGTCTTGCTAAATCCGCAAAGAATAGTATAAATATTCGGTAGTGATTTGCATGACCCATAAGACCATAGACTCCTCGAATTGTTCCTTGCGGTGGTAACTCGACGATGACTTTGATCTTGGAATAATATGTAGCAATGCCATGTCTTGATATCACATGTCTAAGGACAACTCCATGAGTGATCCAAATTTGACACTTTTCTGGACTTAAGGAGATTTGGTATTTGCGACAACGTTCAAATACTTTTTCCAAACGATCCAAGTAATCTGTATCTGCACCATGGACTCCGAGATCATCCAAGTAGATCTCAAGGAATTTTTGCAAGTAGTTCTTAAAGGCAAACTGCATCACTCGTTGAAATGAATTAGGTGCATTATAAAGTCCAAATGGCATAACTTTATAAGCATAAGTTTTCCATTCTGCAATTGTGATGTTAAAAGAGGAATCTGATACATGAATTACATTGGATCTGTTATTAGAAACTTGTCCCTAGAGTTAATGCTCTTGGATCCATGGGGATTCAAAGCTTATCGTTAACTTGGAAAGATCAAAATGTAATGATGAATCATGTTAATTCTTCTGTTTAGATCACTAGATCAGGTGTAGATTTGTGATATCCATCTGATAAGCATGCTTGTCATCCAAATAAATGGATTCTCCAGTTTATGAGAACAAGAGATAATATCCTATATGGATTATAGGACATCTAGATGATCAATGGATCTCTAGAATATCAGATAAGGTAGTTAAGGGTTTTCTGGAAGGGATATGAGACATCAATAATTTTGAAAAGGAAATTCTAGGACTGTAAAGATCTGATAATCAATGGTGTGTTTTAGTACCTAGTCACGATATGGGAAAAAGAAAGCCATTCGATCAAATGTGGGATATTTTGGAAAAATTTGAGGTTTAATCTAGATTTCAATGTGGTATCTCATTATTTACAAAATCAGAGGCCCTCAAATCTATTTCTCGCTTGTTTAATTAGTCCTTTACTTCGTAGTAATTTCTCTAATATAAGACATCAGACTAGTTTATATGATTCTTTCTAGCATGAAGTTATTCTTCTGAAAGACTGTTATGTCATATAAATTACTACTTGTGTGAATAGACTTGGAAGTCAGATAAATTCTAAAGTCAAAGTGGTTCAATGTCTTTAATCTTGGATATCTCTGATGTATAAATGGATTTTAGAGAATTGATAGTTCTGTCACTCAAGATGAAAATATTTGAAGGAAAAGTTTTATTTGTAATAGAGTGAATTGAATGCACTTATTACTGACTTTTCTTGGATATGGATATTTTAATATATCATCTTTCTAGTTAAACTTTTATTGAAATTGATAATTTCTTTAAAAGGAGGGGTGAAGTGATGGGATAAAATTTTATTTGGGAATCTGTGGGTTGCATAGTTTTCAGAAGAGAACCAGCTATGGTATAGAAATGAGATTTGGTCTGATAGTAATTTTAGATAGATTCAGAGTAAGATACCTAATTGAAACTTTTCGAATAAGAGAAATTCTCTAGGTATTGTGTGGACAATCTGAAACTAGAACATGTTTGATATTTAAATCATTATCTATAAGTAGTACAGTAAAAGGTCAAAAGTTACTAATTCCATTTTGATTGGAATAGAAGTAAGTTTGATCAGAATTCAAGTTTGAGAGTTCTGTATTGGGTCAACCTAATCTTAGTTGAAGTACTAGGATCGGAGAGGGGTTGATTGAGTGGAAAAAATCATGTAATTAGAGGTAAACTGGGTTGGAAAACTGCTGAGAGTGAATGTTATTCATCTTAGTGATTTTCTAGATATGTTATTTACTCATGAGAAATAGAAATTATTATGTAGCTGAGTTACAAGATCTTAGTGAGATATGTGAGTAACATATGTGGGTTCTAGAGGAATCTGCCAGATAAAAATGTGTCTATGTACTGGGTCATAGTGAGATTATTCACATATGTGCACGATTAATCTTGTATGAATCTACTGTGTATTCTTGGTTACTATCTTTGGGCTAGAGATTTATGGATTAACTTGTAAATGGTTTGGATGAGGGTCTAAATGTGGTGTCATACTAGTATAATTGACATATGTTGGCTTTTGACTTGATGAAGGTCCATCAATATCACCATCTAAAGTAGGATCCTTTACATCAACATCAACAATGTTAGATCCATCCACACCTTTATCAATCATGCTTGAAGACACGTTTGGAATGTTCCCCTCATCAAAAATGACATCTCTACCAACAATCACTTTGTTAGTAGAAGGAATGTAAACCTGTGTAGAGCAGATTTATTGTTCAACAAATCTCATGGTAATATCTTTACAAAACGTTTGCCTAAAGAAAAACATCTTCTAGTTAAGAAGAGTTAAATTTAAAGATTATCTAAATGTTTGAAGTCGAATTAAGGGGAAATGTTAGAAATATAATTTCACTTCAACAATTTGATCCAGTTGCCACTATATTAGCTACCAACCAATTCTTTCATATATTTGCAGCATAGTTCTATACTTGGTTATTTACACAAGAACCTGCGATAGAGAAGAACCTGAAGATAAGATTTACACACAAGTTCGAAGATGGGATTCACGAAACTGTCGGTAGTTTGACTATGAATTGATAGTTAATTCCTTCCCAGTCTCATGACTCGAACACTCCGAACTATTGAATATTCTCCAAAAGACTTGCGAACCTTATGACAAAACTAATGTCTCAAACTACCATGACTATTATCAGGTCTTCACGCCCACTTTATTTCATGATCAGTCCAAGGCTGATGTATCATAGAGTAACTTCATTGTGTACATAAACAGAATTAGATGCACATTCTAAATAAGCTAGACACAGATGGATTTACTGTTTAGTACAGAACAACTATAGAATGTCTTTCTACTATTAGACGATCTATTTGATCTATCTGATCTGGACTATTGAGCTAGTGACATTCTTACTATTTAGTCTAGCTTGATCGTTCAATTCTAAATTGATTTTCTAGGCTTGTACATTGATCAATAGATTTCTTTTAAAACAATCTTATGTATATTTGCACATCTTAATTATACATTGAGTTTTTTAAATTATCGTATAATGTGTGAATGGTAATTGTTGTTTCTGTTGGAAAGAGGTGTGTAAAAGATAGTTCAAATAAGATTCAAAAATAATTCCAACGAATAAGATTCGAATAAAAAGAATTCGAATGACAAGAAAGAAAACTTACCGTGCGCAGCAGAATAAACTATCTTCCTCTTTCTTCATGCATGACTATGCCTATCAATTTTGAACAAAACAATAGTGATAGAAATCATGTTTTGAACAAAACAATGCTACATTCTTTGCTTGAGAATTTGGCAATCTTGGATCTCATGGTTATTGCGCTTGCAATACTTGCAAAATATCTTCTTCTTCGACGAATTTAAATTCGATGATTGTTCTTAACTTTGAGTCTGTTTATGATTCGATGCAGATTGCTTAGTGCTTTTTTGCTTCTGTCATTTCGAGCTCTTGTTGACATATAGCGCATGAGACGAAGAGGTAGACGAAGTGTCTTGACTTCTTCGATTATCTTCTTGCAACAACATAGTGATAACTCTAGTAAGAGTTGAATCTAATTGTGTCGTGATGATTATCACCCAGTTCTCATATGTAGAGGGCAGACTTGAAAGCAATGTCATAATTGCATCTTGATTATCTATGACTAATCTGACAACAACCATATGTTGCAAGGGATTCTTAAACTGGTTAATATGATTTGAAGGTCCCACATTGCCCTTACGTGAGTGATTGGGGAATGCCACTTCCAATCTCGAGGGCCATCCCAACCACCCCGTGCTCCCCAGCCGATGAGGGTTTTCTAGGCCCCCAGAGGCACGACTGCAGGGAGGTGTAATTGTAATCTCAGTCCTATCGATCTTGAGGCCTAGACTTCTCATCCTCTTGATCATCCACCTCTTCTATGAGGAGAGGTCATATCTATAACTCAGAGTACGATTTCGGGTGGTATTGCCTATGCCAGTCTCTTTGGTACTTCACAATGGTGGAGATCCACGGCTAGAGGTCACATGACTGTAACTACTTACAAATTCTATAGAGATTTCCATAGACTGTACTCAATTAGCGATCAAATGAAATGCAGTCATCATCTGTTGCTTGTTACTTACTTGGAATGCATCACTAGAGTGTCCAACCGGTCAGGGTGAGATAAGCACACAGTCAACAAATGATTATGCTATGATATATAATGATTAGTTCTGTGCAGTGTGAGGGTGCCAGTTATACATGCCACAATCATCCTTGTGCACATGGTATGGCCTAGATTTGCCAGCTCTTACCGCATCTCAGATCTCCGATTTGCGGTGGCTCACATCATGCTTCCCATGCGGCGTGACATCCAGATTCAATCAAATTCCAAATCAGGGGAGGGGACTGGAAATTCTCTATAAACTGGTCAACAACATAATTCTTTTTGTCATCACTTTGTTTGTGCCAGTCCTTGAAAATGTCCTTGTTGAAGACCACTTGCGTCAGTTGTCTCGTGCGAGTGATCACTCGATCACCACTACACTCATCCTCCACTATGTGTTTCTCCGCATCTATGGCATAGGATGGCAAGATGTCAACTGGTGGAGAGGTGGCAAAGGGAGTATTGAGAGGAGTGGCGTCGGGCCAGGGGGAAGTGAATACAATAGGAGAAGTTTGGAGAGGATTCTTAAGACGATCACGAGAAGGTCGGGGAGGGGTCTAAAGAGAAGAAGGTTGGGGAGGAGTTCGAGAGGGAGTGTAACCAACAAGGGTTTGAATGGGAGAAAAAATGGGTGGAGTGGCCTAGCAAGAGAGATCACAGTGTAATGGAGACCCCATAGGGAGCGTGGGTACCGAAGATGGAAAAATGTGAGGAGAGAGTGTGGGGGTGTCGCGATATTCAGGTGTGACAGATGCAGGAGTCATAGTATCACGTGCCATCCGCATTGCTTCTTGAGTTAGTGTTTCTTGAAGTAAGGAATCCATATGATGAGGCCTGCTAGATGGATGTGCTGGACTTGAGGTCGCATGAAGCACGACATCATCGGCATCACCGCCACAACAAGAGCTGCCGCTGAGGTAACTTCTCCTACGATCTCTCTTTTTCTGGCCGATAGACCCTCATAAAAGGGAGAAACACCTCGAATATCCAGAAGTCGAAGGTCTCTTTTTCCATTTGCCAATGTGTTATGCCAGGGTTAGAGGAGAATCGACTCAATGCATAGACAGAGAAGGCCAAGTCGGGTCTAGTACAGATTGTTTAATACAATCAGACTACCGATCAAGTTTTGGTATGGTATACTTTCCATTTTATGTCTCTCCTCGTCTATCATTGGGGACTGTCCTGCTTCGACAATTTTGCTCCAGCTATCATTGGTGTGGCTTTTTCTTTGTAGTCTAGCATTCGATACTACTTTAGCACCTTTTCGGCGTATTTTGATTGACTCAGATGCATCATTCCTCTTATTCGACCTCTTTTGATATGCAACCCAAGACATTTTGTCGGTTCTCCCAGATCTGTGATTTCATAATTAGCAAAAATCTGACTCTTGGTATCCTTGATTAGCATCAAAGAATTTCCTATCATTAGAGAGTCATCTACAAAAATTGTTAGAATCACAAAGCTTATTCCTACTCTTTTTATGTAGACATTACAATTTGGTTGAGTAGGAACGAAGTCTACAGACTTCAGAAAATTGTCGAGCTTCTTGTACCAAGCTCGTGATGCCTGTTTCAAACCATAGATGCATCGATGTAGCCTACAGGCTTACTTTCGATTGTCAGGGTCTTTGAATCCTTCAGACTGCTTCATGAAGATCTCTTCCTCTAGATCTCCGTGGAGAAAGGCTGTTTTAACATCAATTTGATGAATTTCCAGATTGTGTTGCGTTGTATATGCAAGGAGTAGTCGGATGCTTGCCATCTTGACCATTGGTGAGTATGTATCGAAGTAGTCGATACCATACCTCTGCTTATAGCCCTTGCGACAAGTCTAGCCTTGTAGCATCAAACAGTGCCATCTGACTTCATCTTTCTTTTGTAAATCCATTTGCAGTCGATGGTTTTCTTTCCTCACCAAGTTGGATGTGTTGCAAGAGAGCAAAAACCTAATCAAGAGGTTTGGCATAAAAGGACGGAACACCTCAACTTCAAGTCATTTTTGGTAATGGCTAGAAAGTAGATTGTGATAGGTCTTCCAAGTTCCTTAAGTGGCATCAATCGTCGATTCCGTAGTTATCACATAGGGGTGAAAATTTGAGCTTGTCAGGACAACGGATGCTAGGGTGTCTCCAGCACAAACAAAACAACCTCTCAAGGTAGGCATGGGTTGTGCTGCATAACTTACTTGTGGAGTGGCATAGTATGGCTGGTAGCATCTTCAGGTTCCTTACTCATCTCATCGATAATCAATTGTTTCTTCAGAGTTTTATTATTTTAAAATGACAATAATGGAATAAGAAATCGACGAAAGGGAGAAGTCAACACTAAATAAGATAAAACTTGCAATGTCTTTGGATTTTCTTGGTTTTCAGACACAGACAGAATTCGCACCACTCAAAGCTCAAAACAAGGTTGATTTAGTCAAAGATAGAGTGTACAAATTTTGAGCCTCAGTATTTTGATGAAAAATCAATGCTTTTATGGGTTAGACCTAAATTTCTTTCAATTTTTTTGTGATTTCAAACTGCAACACATCTTCTCTCTTCTCTCTCTCATTTCATACTACTCATTGGTGCACTCTCATGATGTTATCTTGCAATTCTATGTGTAGAATGATCATTTATTGCGATCTTTGGTTCCACAAGTGTGAAACATAGTAGGGTACTATAATTGCATGGACAACAACTATATTTTATGTTTTGGTTCATGTTTGATCAGTATCTCTTTGAGCTTGCACCTCATTTTGTATATAGATGATGATTTTTCTACATTGGCAGGATTGTTGGTTTGCTCCTTTTGTAACCAAAGATCAGGGACATGGATTGTATCTTGAATGATCTAAAATCCTTCACATGGTAATAGAGCTATTGTGTTTCAGGTTATGAAAGGATCATCCATCTTTAGCAAGGATTTGGAGGAGTTACCAATGCTAGAGCATGCTAGATTGATTTCTACTCAAAAGTCAGCAATTTTGCATATGTAGAATTGATCTTTTGTAGGTCAAAACTCAATATAGGGCTACATACTTGATCAATTACAATTTCACACTTGGTTTATTGGAATTATCCGATTTTTGGTGCATTGGGAAGGTCTCATTGGAGGCTAAAAGAATATATCAAGTTTTTAGAAATTGCATGTAGAATTTGGGATATTCAATTTTTTGTGATTATGTCAAAACTCTAATTTTGATTTGATTTCTAGTTTGTGAGGTTAATGAACTTTATTTGAGTGTGTTTCAATCTTAGGAAGTGGCAAGAATCATTATATTGAGGATAGATCATAGCCTTGATCAAGATTTCACTATTCTGTGTGGTGATTTTCTAATTTGAAGTGCTAGAAGCGATTTGAGAGGTTCCATATCTTTGTGATTTCTTCTTGATTTTATTTTTTGACATTCAAGAGAGTGCTTTGTGCATTGGAACAGGTTGAAAGAAGAAGATCAGGTCACTTCAACATGGCTACAAGTGGAGGCTTCATGTTGGAAGGCAATGATAGGCTTACCTCAAGTAACTATTCATTGTGGAATGTGAGGATGGAATCACTTCTTGAGATGAATGATGTTCTGGATATTGTTGTAGGTTTGAAGGAGAGACCAGCAGCTCAACAAGATCAAGTGAGGTATGACAAGAGAGCTAAAAGATCTCTACAAATGATTAAGATGAATGATACCAATGAACTTCTCAAGGACGTTGGTAAGTGCACATCCTCTTTGGAGGCTTGGGAAGCTTTGAAGAAGCTTTATGAATCCAAGTCTACATCAAGAGTTCTTACTCTTAGGAGGCAAATCTTTCAAATTTTGCAAAAGAAGCAAGAGAGTACTTATGCTTTTGTTTTGAGAGTTAAAACATTCAATGATGAGTTAGCATGTATTGATGAAAGCATTAAGAAGGTAGAGCTTGTTCAAGTTATACTTAATGGCTTGTTGGATGATCATGCTAATCTTGCTCAAAGTTTTGCTATTCAAAAGACTTTGCCAAGTATTGTGGATTTGCAAGAGATCTTGGTGAATGAGGAGTATAGGCTTCAATCAAGAGGAGCCACTTGGCCTTCCACTTTGAATTATTGAATGAAGCTGAGGCAAGAATTATGGCTAGAATAGTCCTTCAAACTATGAACATAAGATCAAAGAAGTTGTGGAGACAAGTGGAATCAGGCTAGTTGCAGATGAAGAACACAATTTTCAAACCGATACGATGTAGATTGATGACTCGCAGTTGCTGATGGAGCACATGATAGAGGAGCAAACATCCCGGTTCAAGATGAGCATACAACTCAAAAACCTAATTTGATGAAGGAAGTTGCAGAGAATGATATTGAAACATTGCTATTTGAAGATGGCTACCAGCCTCCTAAGGAGATCAGAGAGAAACTCAAAAGAGCGAAGGTCAAGCCGACTATTGAAGAAGTCCAAAAATTTGATTTGTCCGATTTAACCTCTAGTACGATTTTTCTAGCTTTACAATCTTTATTCAATAATGCTGGAAGTGTGATAGATTATGTTAGAGACAGAGAACAATATAGAGATGAGGTGGGTCGATTGTAGGAACAACTACAAACACAACAAGACTTGATAACCACACTCTCTAATACTGCTACTAGGGTTCCAGAACTGTTGCTGGTGTCAACAACGAAGGAACAACAATTGGAAGACTACTTTATGCCCAACTCCTCATCTGATTTGTACATGCTACTTACTGAATCAATCTATCTTCTTATTGCGTTCAATATCATGTCAGAATGTATGCTTCTCTGTAGCTATTTATAACTGATAAATCTCTTATTGTTTCGTGTGATCTGTTGAATACTTCAACGCTGCAATATTCTTTACACTACTTTACACTCCAAAATTGTTTGACTATGAAATCACTTTGTACTAATGATTCCAAAGTTATTTGCTAAAGGATTGAATGTGACTTCTATCATTATAGCTTTTTTTAATTATTGATAGGCATAGTCATGCATTAGGAAAGAAGGCCTATTCCGCTGCGCTCAATAGTTCGTTCATAGACTTTGAATTATTGAATCATCCTTCCTTCTTCCAACATAATGAGCTTCGCCCAGATCTATCATGTCGAATTATGAGGACAACATTCATTTCACATCTTTATTAGTTTGACACTATCATTTAATAGCAATGTGTCATCCACGTACAATGTAATGATAATAAAAAAATGCTGCGCTAACTTGAATTAAACATTCAAATATGAAGTGCTTGGATTCTAACCATGATCGATATAAAAATGTGTTGATCCTCTAGAACCAAGCTCTAGTAGATTGCTTCAAGTCATAAAGTGCTCTATGGAGTTTACATACATGATTCTCCTTGTCATTTATTAGATAACCTTCAGAAGATATCATGTAGGTATCTTCTTAGATAACTCCATTTAGATATGTTGTATGTACATCCATATGATGTATCTCCAGATTCTTTGTAGCAACATACGATAATTACTAGAAGTCTGATTGAAGAATGCTTTACTATCGGACTAAAAGTCTCACTATAGTCGATATTCAGGATTTGAAAAAATTCTCGTGCAACAAGTCGAACTTTCCTTCAATCGATACTTCCCTCTGCTTTGTATTTCATCTTAAATACCCATTTGCAATCAACTACATTTCTGTTGGCAGGTAATTTGACAATAGTCCAAGTTTGGTTTGTGATGAAAGATAAATATTCTCCATCCATAGCTTCTCTCCATAGGTCGGATTCTGACTAACTGAGTGCTTCTTTGACAACAGTCGGCTCTCAAATGAGATAACAAACAAATTCATCAGTATATATGTTAGGTGGTCTGCAAACTCTTGTCGCTCTTTTGGGAGATGAATGAGGTTGATAATCATTTTCTCGATTATGTTGTTGTTGAGCTACAACATCTTCTTTTGATTCGTTCTTGATAAGTTGTTCGCTTGAAGTTGATGAATTTGATCCTTTGATAGAAATAGTCAAATCGAAAATAGGAGTGTTGGATAGTTCGACTGTTTGAGACTTTAAGGTCGATAAATTGATCCTCAATAAAACAATATCTGGGCTGATGAATAGCTTCGATTCAATAGAATCATACAACATATGAGTTCTACTTGAAGTGGTATCACCAAAGAAAATGGATTTGATATTGTGGGAGTCTATGTGATCTCCTGTAATATCTGCACATAGGAGGTTCAATAGTGAAGGTTTGGAGCCTATCCATATTTCATAAGGTGATTTGTCTGAGAGCCCTTTAGTCGAGCATCTGTTTTGAATATATGCTACAGTGGAAAAGCTTTAGCCCATAAGATATTTTAGAGAGGCCTTTAGTCAAATATATGTTCTGTATGTAGTTTTTTGTATGTAGGCTATTGTGGAGTTTAAGAAGTGATGAATGAGCTAGCATACACTTATAGATTCGATTCTTCCTCTCTACAAGTCCGTTCGACTAAAGAAAAAATGGAGTAATAAACTACTGGTCAATGTCTTTGCTAAGACAATACTCCTTGAATTCAGTTGAGTTGTACTCACTGGCATTATTAGTCCTCAATGTTTTGATCCATATACCAATTTGTACTTCACTCCTAGAAGATCTTGAAAAGCGAGAAGCTTTTGATTTATGCTTTATAAAATACATTGTTGTTTTACTTTGAAATTCATCAATAAAAGTACGCCTAACTAGAGATAAATTTTGCATCAGGCCACATATATTATGATGAATAATATCTAATAAACGTTAAGATACGAGCTCATGATGCGTGTTGGATTTAAGCCTTACTCCATTCATGATGAATGGAGACAATTCACTTAGACTTGCTCTTGTGATAAATGTAACAAGTATAAAGAAGATACGATCATGGGCATTTGTGATCCATCTAGAAGTTTTTTTAAGTGCTTTGTATGTAGACAATAATTCCTCACTTTCTATAGGATTGGTAGGTATAATATTTTCCAAAACTTGTCTGATGATTTTTATTGATTTTGGAATCCATATCATGGTATTTTTTCAAAAATGGTGTGAAGTTTATCCCTTTTAGTCGTTTTAAAGCTTTACTCTGAACATAATGCTTGCATAAAAACAAGGATTATTTTGTTAGTTATCTAGACCATTAAGATACATGTGTTTCAATAATCGAGTGCTTTCATTACACGCATCAAATCATTATGTGTGTACAACCATTTATAGTGTAAATGTTTTTTTGGTCCTCAGGAGGGTGTACTCCTTAACCTTAAAAGCAATGTTACTCACTACGTTGATATAGGTCATCCATGGATTCACAAACCACTTCACTCAAAATAGTACATAACAAAATGATTTGAACAAAGAATATCCTTGTGTCAAATAAAATGGCAATTTAAATTAAGCAAATGACCATGCTGTTGTTATATAGATGATGTGAACTTTTTAATAGCATACATTGACAAGAACCAAATGTTGAAATTCACACGTGTGGAGTTTCCTTTGAGTGTGATGATGATCTCCTAAGTGTGTGCATGCATATAGATCAAGACTAGATTGATAATCAAGATCTATCTCAAAAATCTAAGGCAAAGACACACTACATCATGCATACATTCATCATGCAAGTACATACACACACGTGGAAGATGTACTTTCAAAAAACTAAGTATGAAAATTCCTAGCTCTCAAGTAGAGAGAGAATGCAACAAATTGGGCTCGGGTAGAGAGAGAAACCACCAATGTGACTAGAACTCAAAATCTCATTGATCTCCAAGAAAATCAATACAATAATGAAGTGGATCATCCTACATGTTGCAAGGATCATGGCAAAGGAGTCCACATACAATATGGCCACTGGGCATGGGCAAGTACGTAATAGTCCAGAATGGTGTTGGGAGTCTTACTTTAGACATGCAACCCTAACATGCAATGCCATGGTGGTGTGTACACGATGAGGGCTAGCTAACACATTTGAATCTTGCTCCATCGTTCCAAAACCTTGTGGCTCTGGACTAGAAACCATGTCAAGAACGATTTGATTTTCCTTTAGGTAGTTTTCTTGGGGCTTGAGCTTCGTTGTTGAGATCAGAAAAGAAAGACATATTGAATCTTCTTTTGACCCGAGCTTCATTATAGATTTTTAAAAATATGTGTGTTCAAGTTTTTTCTAGCCTAAGCTTCTTCAGAGATTCAAATATAAATGTGTATCAATTGGATCAAGAGATCATGCATTTTGTTAGGATCATACACAAGCTAGAAATCATGCGTCTACCATGCTAGAACTTGGAAATACATGATAAGTTTATTGATTGCAAATAATTATTTACTTCTATTTTGACATCTTGTATCTAGCATAGGTATTGTTTGCTTCATTAGGGTTACACCTTATTTTGTTATGGTGAAGTTCAGCTATATATGCAGCTTGAGATTACGATGGCTATAAAAAGGTAAACTACTGATCATTAATGTATTCTACACTTAAAGAATTATTAAAAGTAATGTTTAACAATGTATGTTATTTATGAAGCATCAGAATGGGGGATAATACATGTCAAGCGAATTCAAAGAGTATTGCCGTAGCAAAGGCATTGAGCAACAATTCATTGCTTCTTATTCACCACAGTTGAATGGACTTATTGAGAGAAAGAATCGAACCTTTAGTTGACACGACTAAGAGTATGCTTGCTCACATGAAACTTCCTAAATCCTTCTGGACTAAAGTTGTTTCCACTGTAGCATATATTCAAAACAGATGCTCGACTAAAGGGCTCGAAGACAAATCACCTTATGAAATTTGGATAGGCTCCAAACCTTCAGTATCGAACCTCCTATGTGCAGATATTACAGGAGATCACCTAGACTCCCACAATATCAAATCCATTTTCATTGGTTATACCACTTCAGATAGAACTTATATGTTGTATGATTTTGTTGAATCGAAGCTATTCATCAGCTGCGATATTGTTTTATTGAGGATCAATTTATTGACCTCAAAGGCTCAGGCAGTCGAACTATCCAACACTTGCTCTTGTGATAAATGTAACAAGTATAAAGAAGATACGATCATGGGCATTTGTGATCCATCTAGAAGTTTTTTTATGTGCTTTGTATGTAGACAATAATTCCTCACTTTCTATAGGATTGGTAGGTAAAATATTTTCCAAAACTTGTTTGATGATTTTTATTTTTTTTGGAATCCATATCATGGTATTTTTCAAAAATGGTGTGAAGTTTATCCCTTTTAGTCGTTTTAAAGCTTTACTCCGAACATAATGCTTGCATAAAAACAAGGATTATTTTGTTCGTTATGTAGACCACTAAGATACATGTGTTTCAATAATCGAGTGCTTTCATTACACACATCAAATCATTATGTGTGTACAACCACTTATAGTGTAAATGTTTTGTTGGTCCTAAGGAGGGTGTACTCAACCTTAAAAGCAATGTTACTCCCTACGTTGATATAGGTCATCCATGGATTCACAAACCACTTCATTCAAAATAGTACATGACGGAATGATTTAAACAAAGAATATCCTTGTGTCAAATAAAATGGCAATTTAAATTAAGCAAATGACCATGCTGTTGTTATATAGATGATGTGAACTTTTTAATAGCATACATGGACAAGAATCAAATGTTGAAATTCACATGCGTGGAGTTTCCTTTGAGTGTGATGATGATCTCCTAAGTGGTGTGCATGCATATAGATCAAGACTAGATTGATAATCAAGATCTATCTCAAAAATCTAAGGCAAAGACACACTACAACATGCATACATACACACGCGTGGAAGATGTACTTTCAAAAAACTAAGTATGAAAATTCCTAGCTCTCAAGTAGAGAGAGAATGCAACAAATTGGGCTCTGGTAGAGAGAGAAACCACCAATGTGACTAGAACTCAAAATCTTATTGATCTCCAAGAAAATCAATACAATAATGAAGTGGATCATCCTACATGTCGTATATCGCGGTTTTCCATCCTCTAGTTCTATTGGACTCCCTTTTTAGCACCTCTTACATCCTATTGGATGAGTGACTCAATATCCCTTGATTTTGATTGGACCCTTTCTCACTTATGATTGGACCCTTGACTCCTTAAATGATTTGGACCAATGAAAACACAAGAATCGCGTTTTGTCTAACTGGGGTGACATTCACAAGAATTGCGTTTTGTCTAACTAGGGTGACACACACTCTCTCTCTCTCTCTCTCTCTCTCTCTCTCTCTCTCTCTCTCTCTCATGCAAGCAAACTCACTCGCAGTGGACTGTGTGGATTCAATAATGCCTACTTTTGTGTTTATAGACAGAAGACAGTCGCCCAAGAATGTCTTGCTTTCTACGTTCCCAAATATGTTCGCGTCGTCCGCACCGCAAGTAAAATATATGCATGGTAACGTTAGAAGGCCTTGGATATGTTAAGGTTCAAAAACAAGTTTTGTGTCTTCAAACAATCGATGGCTTGGTTTAAAAATAGTCATTCTTTGTGAAGTTGTGCATGTTTTACAAATGGTTGTTCTGATGGTTCATGAAATAAGGAATCTCACGGTGGTTGCTATGAGCAGTGTGATGTCGTTGCCTATTTTTGTTAATGATTTTTCATTTGTTTGCTTAGAAATTTGAAGTCGTCTCTCTCTCTCTCTCACCATGCATCAAGGTGATTTTGCACTTGCCTTTTAGTCTATGAGGTTTGTTTAGCCATCTCATCTCAAATTGGACAATATGGTAAAGTTCCACTATTATTAGATCTTCATAGATAGAACAAACATTCTACATTAGGCTTTTGAGCACCACTCACTCATATTTCTACATATTCTTTGAATGGAATTGTGTCTCAAATCTCTTACACATGTTAGAACAACCATTTGTAAAACATGCACAACTTCACAAAGAATAACCATTTTTAAAACAAGCCATTGATTGTTTGAAGACACAAAGCTTATTTTTGAACCTTAAGATACCCAAGGCCGTCTACCATTACCACGCATATATTTTACTTGCGATGGGGACAACGAACATATTTGGAAACATAGAAAGCGAGGCATTCTTGGGTGACTGTCTTTTGTCTATAAACGCAAAAGTAGGCATTACTGAATCTGCACAGTCCACTGCGAGCGAGTTTGCTTGCATATGAGAGAGAGAGAGAGAGAGAGAGAGAGAGAGAGAGAGAGACAGAGACAAAACGCGATTCTTGCGAATGTCACCCCAGTTAGACAAAACATGATTCTTGTGTTTTGATTGGCCCAAATCATTTTAGGGTTTTGACCAAAACAAGTCAACTACTTTTTTCCAAATTGATACCTGATTTTTTTATCCCATAAGTAAAATGCATATTGAATCAAAAGTTATATATGTCTCATAGTTTCAAAACTTGCAAAGTTTGAAATGAGTGAACGTGTTGTTCAAAATAAAAAGGCATGAAATTCTAGGGTTCCGTTGAGGTTAGGGTTTAGGGAATGAGAAATAGCGATAATAGATAATAGAGAGATAGAGAGAGAGCGAGCTTTAATTGCCTGCCTGAGAGAGAGAGAGAGAGAGAGAGAGAGAGAGAGAGTGCGAGAGATAGAGAGTGAGAGAGTGAGCTTGAATTGTGAAGCTGATAAGCAGGAGCAATACCGATAATAGAGAAAGAGAGAGCGAGAGAGAGACACAGCTTCAATTGCCTGCCTGTGCGAGCGATGCCTGTGCGAGCGAGAGAGAGAGAGAGAGTGATCTTCAATTGCGGAAGCTGATATGAAAGAGCTTGCGATGGATGTTAGTGTGAAGCTGCAGCTTGAAGAGAAGCTGTGGAGTCGGCTTCCTTCTGAGCTACTGGAGGCTACGTTGGCATTCTTACTCTTTTCAGCCTTCTCCCGCTTCCGTTCCGTCTGCAAGCAATGGAAATCTTTATTATCCTGTCCTGCCTTTTTGGAACTTCGTAAGAGAATCCCTCTTCAGACAGAGCCATGCATCCTCTTACAAGATGCATATGTTGCAAAACCGAATTGCCATACATATCTGAACGCAGATCATGACTACATATTAATGCATTACGATACCACGATCGGTGTTTTCCGCAACGTTGACCTCCAGTTTCTTAAGGAGCACCTGGATAACAGCAGGGAAGAAGTGATTAATGAGATATGCAATACGGATGGAGGCCTGCTTTTGATTGCATCATTGTATGTGGACCAGCCTAAGCGCCTCAGTGTCTGTAACCCTTTGTTGAAGTGTTCGAGACAACTGCCGATCCTGCCCACCACGCCCCATACCTACTGTCACCTGCAAAGATTAGTGGTGGACAAAGTCACCAAGACGTACAAGGTTATTGTGGTAAGAGGGCAGTTTAGAGACGAGATGGGATATGTAGCCACGACGCATGTGTATGAGTCAATCTCTAACCGTTGGAATGAAAGTGGAAGCGTAAAGTTACAGCTTTGGGACTTCATGCATCGACGAACAATTGTAATTGGCAAGGTTATGTATGCCAACACAGATCTCCGCCCTAATACAATGATGGCTTATAATATTGAAGATGGTGTTTGGAGTGAAAATAGCACACCTTCAATGTAGACAATGCAATATAAGATCGAACTAAAACGAAAATGGAAAAGAATTATAACAGTGGAACGTGTTCTGGTGGGGACTAAAGGTCGTCTCTTTATGGTTCTGTCTTGTGGTTGTACTATTTCTGACATTGCGATATGGGAGTTGAACATAGACTCGACTGCAGAGTGGAAGGAGCTGGTTGCCACCATTCCTCACCAGCTTATTGTGGATGTCTTTTCGGACGTTAACGAAGTTAACGTCCTGGTAGGTGTCATACGTCTATTCTTTTATGACTGCTTTGTTCAAGTAGACTTTTGACCCGCAGCTTCTCTCTCCACGTTTCCATAGACAAAGTCGATAATTTCTCATCAGCAAATCCTAACTTATGTTGTTCTTATATGTGCTCATTACTTTCTTATCGTATAATAACGCTAAAATCTTTCTCTTTCTGCTGATGATTTATCGCAGAGGTGGATTGTTGGTGGTGGGCAACAGGCTTTGAGGATTACATAGTACTATGGTGGCATGAATTTAGGAACTCCAAAACATCGAGAACTATAGTGTACGACTTATTGCAAGGATCATGGCAAAGGAGTCCACATACAATATGGCCACTGGGACTGGGCAAGTACGTAATAGTCCAGAATGGTGTTGGGAGTCTTACTTTAGACATGCAACCCTAACATGCAAGGCCATGGTGCTGTGTACACGATGAGTGCTAGCTAACACATTTGAATCTTGCTCCATCGTTCCAAAACCTTGTGGCTGTGGACTAGAAACCATGTCAGGAACGATTTGATTTTCTTTTAGGTAGTTTTCTTGGGGCTTGAGCTTCGTTGCTGAGATCAGAAAAGAAAGACATATTGAATCTTCTTTTGACCTGAGCTTCATTAGAGATTTTCAAAACAGATGCTCGACTAAAGGGCTCGAAGACAAATCACCTTATGAAATTTGGATAGGCTCCAGACCTTCACTATCGAACCTCCTATGCAGATATTACAGGAGATCACCTAGGCTCCCACAATATCAAATCCATTTTCATTGGTTGTACCACTTTAGATAGAACTCATATGTTGTTTGATTCTGTTGAATCGAAGCTATTCATCAGCAGAGATATTGTTTTATTGAGGATCAATTTATTGACCTCAAAGGCTCAGACAGTCAAACTATCCAACACTCCTATTTTCGATTTGACTATTTCTAACGAAGGTTTGAATTTATCAACTTCAGGTGAACAACTTATCAAGAACTAATCAGAAGAAGATGTTGTAGCTCAACAACAAGATAATCGAGAAAATGATTATCAGCCTCATTCATCTCCCAAAAGATCGACAAGAGATTGCAGACCACCTAACATATATACTGATGAATTTGTTTGTTATCTCATTTGAGATCAGACTACTGTCAAAGAAGCACTCAGTCAGTCAGACTCCGATCTATGGAGAGAAGCTATGGATGGAGAATATTTAACTTTCATCAAAAACCAAACTTGGACTATTGTCAAATTACCTGCCAACAGAAATGTAATTGATTGCAAATGGGTATTTAAAATAAAATACAAAGTAGATGGAAGTATCGATTGAAGGAAAGTTTGACTTGTTGCATGAGAATTTTTTCAAATCCTGAATATCGACTATAGTGAGACTTTCAGTCCGGTAGTAAAGCATTCTTCAATCAGACTTCTAGTAACTATCGTATGTTGCTGAAGAGAATCTGGAGATACATCATATGGATGTACATACAACGTATCTGAATGAAGTTATCTAAAAAGATACCCACATGATATCTTCTGAAGGTTATCTAATAAACGACAAGGTAAAATAATGTATGTAAACTCCATAGAGCACTTTACGACTTGAAGCGATCTACTAGAGTTTGGTTCTAGAGTATCAACACTTTTCTTTATCAATCATGGTTAGAATCCAAGCACTTCATATTTGAATGTTTAATTCAAGTCAGCGCAACATTTTTTTATTATCATTACATTGTACGTGGATGACACATTGCTATTAAACAATAGTGTCGAATGAATGTTGTCTCGGAATTGACATGATAGATCTAGGCGAAGCTCATTATGTTGGAAGAAGGAAGGATGATTCGATAATTCAAAGTCTATGAATGAACTATTGAGCGCAGCGGAATAAGCTTTCTTTCCTAATGCATGACTACTCCTATCAATGATTGAACAAAGCTATAATGACAGAAGTCACGTTCAATCCTTTAGCAAATAACTTTGGAATTATTAGTACCAAAGTGATTTTGTAGTTAAACAATTTCAGAGTGTAAAGAATATTGTAGTGTTGAAGTATTCAACAGATCAGACGAAACAATAACAGATTTATCAATTATAAATAGCTACAGAGAAGCATACATTCTGACATGATATTGAACGCAATAAGAAGATACATTGAGTTGGTATGCTAAGCTTAACACTTTTCTTCTTTCTCAAAATTTCAAGATGAGTGAGTATGATCATTCACTTTACTATAGATTTGTTGGAAATGATGTTACCATTCTTCTAATCTATATGATTGATATCATTTTGAGTGGAGGTAACAATCAAGATGTTGATGATATCAAGATGGCACTAGAAAAAGAGTTTGATGTTGTTCTATGTTTCACTCCCTTGAATAAACATGTTGAAGCTTGACCCCCTTTTCCATGACTTGTTCTCCCACAATTTGATAAGCCACTTCAATATGCTTGCTCCTTGCATGAAAAATAGGATTCCTTGCCAATATTTGGTTTGAAAGGTTACCACAAAAGATGATTGGACTCTCTGAAAAATCCAACAAGTGAAAATCCATTACCATCCTTTTGATCCATAACATATCCTTTTTGCAAGATGTAAGAGCTTTGTACTCGGCCTCACTAGATGACAATGAGATTGTAGCTTGTTTTTTTGACATCCAAGATATAGCTCCATCAATTATGAAAATAGCATGTGCACCTATAGATTTCCTATCCATTTGATCTCTAGAAAAGTCTGAATTTGAAAATCCATACAAGTTTGGTTATAATCCTCCATAAACAATCCCAAAATCATTAGTTCCCAAGATGTATCTCAATACCCTCTTGCCTAGTTTCCAATGCTCCACACTAGTATCATGCATGAATTGGCTTAATCTACCAACACAATAGCTTAGATCAGGTCTTGTGATGGTTATATATATGAGTGAACCAACTAGCTTGCTATAGAGAGTAATGTCCTTGAAGGATCTTTCATCACATCTTATAGTGAGTTTTACATTTGACTCCATTGGTGTATCACAAGACTTTGCATCTACCATATGAAGAATAAAATTAGAATACTTCTCTTGACAAATGAGAGTAAATGGATAAGTTCTAAATACTTCTATTCCCAAGATATAATGCAAAAGATCATGGTCACTTGGAGTTCTATCTAAATCTATGCTAAAACTAGTTGAAGAGGGAGTGTGAAAAATTGTCAACTAGTTTGTTGTTTTTTGGAGGCCAAATGATGAGATCTCAACTTAGAGATAGTTTCATGTTTGTCAATAAGGGCCTAATAGTGTTTGTACTATTTTTGGAAAATTGATAAGTGGATGAGGTCAATTTTGGACCCATTCTAATTGGCTAAATATGATACATTGCATCTAGACTAGTGTTTCTAGGTTTTTGATGAAGTATTTAGTTGTTTTCAATTCAGGTCAAGTTTGGGGCAAGTGGACAAATGATATTTTGGAAGCTATAAATAGCTGTACCTTCATGGAAAAATAATCAATCAAAACTCTTTCGTTGTAGAAAATTCATCTCTTATGTTTCTATGTCCATTTGATGTGATATCTTGAGTTTCTATGTGTAGAATGTTGATTTTATGGTTGATCTAGCTTTGACACGTGTGAATTATTGTATTGTATTGATGTTGTATGGACATGGAGAGTCCTAAGTCATATCTAAGTGTCTATGATCAAATTTTTGTGCATTTCTAAATTCTAGCATGCGTAAAGTAGTCTTCCAATTCTTGTTCCTTCGTTGTTGACACCAACAACAATTCTGGAACCCTAGCAGCGATATCAGAGAGTGTGGTGATGAAATCTTGTTGTGTTTGTAGTTGTTCCTGCAATCGACCCACCTCATCTCTGTATTGTTCTGTGTCTCTTACACAATCTATCACACTTCCAACATTATTGAATAAAGATTGTAAAGCTAGAAAAATCATACTAGAGGTTAAATTGAACAAATCAAATTTTTGGACTTCTTCAGCAGTCGGCTTGACCTTCGCACTTTTGAATTTCTCTTTGATCTCCTTAGGAGGCTGGTAGCCATCTTCAAATAGCAATGCTTCAATATCATCCTCAGCAGCTTCCTTCAGCAAATTAGGTTTTTGAGTTGTATGCTCATCTTGAACCGGGATGTTTGCTCATCTATCATGTGCTCCATCAATGACTGCGATTCATCAATCTGCATCGTATCGGTATTAGAATTGTGTTCTTCATCTGCAACTAGCATGGTCCCACTTGTCTCCACAACTTCTTTGATCTTATGACCATAGTTCGGGTGACTGTTCTAGCCATAATTCTGGCCTCAGCTTCATTCAATAACTCAAAGTGAAAGGCCAAGTGGCTCCTCTTGATTGAAGCCTATACTCCTCATTCACCAAGATCTCTTTCAAATCCACAATACTTGGCAAATAATTTTGAATAGCAAAACTTTGAACAAGATTAGCATGATCATCCAATAGCCCATTAATTATAAGTTGAACAAGTTCTACCTCCTTAATGCTTTCATCAATACATGCTAACTCATCATTGAATGGTTTAACCCTCAAAACAAAAGCATGAGTACTCTTTTCCTTCTTTTGCAAACTTTGAAAGATTTGCCTCCTAAGAGTAAGAACTCTTGATGTAGAATTGGATTCATAAAGCTTCTTCAAAGCTCCCCAAGCCTTCAAAGATGATGTGCACTTACCCACTTCCTTGAGAAGTTCATTGGTAACATTCATCTTCTTCATTTGTAGAGCTCTTTTAGCTCTCTTGTCATACCTCACTTGATCTTGTTGAGTTGATGGTCTCTCCTCCAAACCTACAACAATATCCAAAACATCATTCATCTCAAGAAGTGATTCCATCCTCACTTTCCACAATGAATAGTTACGTGAGGTAAGCCTATCATTGCCTTCCAACACGAATCCTCTACTTGTAGCCATGGTGAAGTGACCTGATCTTCTTCTTTCAACCTGTTCCAATGCACAAAGCACTCTCTTGATTGTCAACAAATGAACTCAAGAAGAAATCACAAAGATATGGAACCTCCCAAATCTCTTCTAACATTTCTAACTAGAAAATCAACACATAGAATAGTGAAATCTTGATCAACCTATGATCTATCCTCAATCTAATGATTTTTGCCACTTCCTAAGATTGAAACACATTCAAATGATGTTCTTCCGCGCAGCCAGCCATCACCATCACGATCTTAAATGGGAGGGGCGCCACCAATTTTTTTTTTTTGAGCTTTCAATATGGGGGCCGAAGCTCATATTGGGCCTCTTTTTTCCTAAAATCAAATTGAGAAAACGGTGAACTGAAATTTTATTGAAATGAAAGCCAATATTTATTTAAAATTTGAATTTGAATCGTGGTTAAGAATGGTACATTGTCATTAAAAAGGGGCTAGGGGTATAGAGTTAAAGTGGGGTTAATGGGTGGATTAGATTTTGGAGATTTAATTTTAGCCATTGGATGTGCCATGTCATATGGACCATTCCATCTCAATTGTCACTCTTTGATTGGTACACATGCCGTCATTAACACTGATTTCGATTAGTAAAGAGGCCCTTTTTGAGTTCAAAATGGCCCTAATGCTTTTGTTCACTTTCCCAAGCTACTGCAACATGGAGTACTTGATTAGATTCTTCAAAACCAGCACAAAAAAGTGGCTCCTGATGGACTTCTGGTTTTGCGCTAAGACTTCTCTTGCTTTTGGCACCACCTTCAGGAACTCTCCCAATGAAATAGTGATCTTACTAGACAAAATATTCATGAGCAGTTATGTTTGCGGTGATTCTGGTTCAGTCATCTTGAAGGGTTCTTCATGATGAGGCAATTGATCATTCATATCTATACGTGAATTTCTTGGTGGTTGCAATGGCGAAGAACGAACTTTGGTTGTTGCTTTAGCAGCTTCAAGCTCCTCTTCTTCTTGCAGATGTTTATTCCACTGCCTTATATCCTGATATCTTCTTTTTTCTACATGAAGATTTGGATAAACTCCAGATGCTGTTGGTATATCAGTTAATGGTATAGAATCAGCAGGTACTAGATCCGCTACTAGTTCTTTCTGCTTCTGTGCTCTGGTGATCACCATCAAGGGTACACTTGGTTTATTCTGAGCTACTAGTCTTCGCTTGATTGTTATCAAATTTACAGGAGCTATAGCTAGCGGTGGCTTCGGTCTTGCTGGACATTCTTTATAGCAATGCCCATAACCACAATTTTTCTTTATTTGGACATTCTACAACGCTGTGATTTTCTCCACATGCAAAGCATCCAAGTGGTGCTCTGGTCCAGTTTCTAGATGCTTGTTTGTTGCGCGGCAACATAAATAGCATAATGCTATGAAGATCCACCTTCTTGATCATTACCATAGTTCCATTGCTCGGCACTTCTCTATGGTTTTGGTTCCATCAAATTGGCAGGAGGAGCGAGGTGTTTTGTTGGGACAGGTAAGGCTAAACGTTCCGGGTATCCAAGAGCAGATTGTCGAGGTCTGGCTGCTGGATTTCCTCCATACTGTGGTTCTCGGTATCCCATTTGGTCATACCGTTGCTGAATTATCCGAGGATTGAAGTTGCAAAAAGCAGTCTCGTGATCAGGCGAATTACACAAATGGCATACACTGATTTCCATTCGTTTTTTCAATTGAGGACACTCATTCACTGTGTGATCACCTATACAAATAGAACACTAGACATTTTCCCTGGTAGGAAAAAGTCTTTGCAAACTTCTCAGGTTCCTTGTTCTTGGGATTAGATTCTTCAAAGCCAGCACAAAAAAGTGGTTCCTGATGGACTTCTGGTTTTTCTTGAGCTATTTTTTGCGCTAAGACTTCTTTTGCTTTTGGCACCAACTTCAAGAACACTCCCAATGAAATAGTGATCTTACTAGACAAAATATTCATGAGCAGTTCTATTTGCGGTGCTTCTGGTTCAGTCATCTTGAAGGGTTCTTCATGATGATGCATTAGAGCAAATTTCTAATTTCTTGGTACAGGCTTCAAATTCATGATCAAAATCAGGTAACTGATCATTCATAACTGTACGTGAATTTCTTGGAGGCTGCAATGGTGAAGAACAAACTTCGGTTGTTGCTTTAGCAGCTTCAAACTCCTCTTCTTCTTGTAGATGTTTAATCTACTGCCTCATATCCTGATATCTTCTTTTTTCTACATGAAGATTTGGATAGTCTCCAGATGCTGTTGGTATATCAGTTAATGGTATAGAATCAGCAGGTACTAGATCCGCTACTAGTTCTTTCTGCTTCTGTGCTCTGGTGACCACCATCAAGGGTACACTTGGTTTATTCTGAGCTACTAGTGTTCGCTTGATTGTTATCAAATTTACAAGAGCTGTAGTTGGTGGTGGTTCGGTCTTGCTGGACAATTTTTATAGCAATGCCCATAACCACAGTCACGACAGAATGGTATAAATTTTCCTTTATCTGGACATTCTGCAACTTTGTGATTTTCTCCACATGCAAAGCATCCAAGTGGTGCTCTAGTCTAGTTTTTAGATGCTTGTTGTTGCGTGGCAGCATAAATAGCATATTGTTATGAAGATCCACCTTTTCTTATCATTACCATAGTTCCATTGCTCAGGCACTTCTGTATGGTTCTGGTTCCATTGAATTCGCAAGAGGAGCGAGGTGCTTTGGTGGGGCAGGTAAGGCTAAACGTTCCGGGTATCCAAGAGCAGATTGTCGAGGTCTGGCTGTTGGATTTCCTCTATACTGTGGTTCCCCGTATCCCATTTGGGCATACCGTTGATGAATTATCCGAGGATTGAAGTTGCAAAAAAAAGTCTCATGATCAGGCGAATACACAAATGGCATACACTGATTTCCATTCGTTTTTTCAATTGAAGACATTCATTCACTGTGTGATCTCCCCATATACAAATAGAACACCAAACATTTTTCCTGGTAGGAAAAGTCTTTGCAAACTTCTCAGGTTCCTTGTTCGCTTGTCCATGGAAATCTTCCAATGCTTTGATCTTCTCATCAAATTGCGACTGCGACTTTTCCATCTGTTTCTGCTGGTTCTTCCCGAGTTTCTCGAACTCATCGAGCATCACTTCTATAGTAGCGTTGACATTCGTTGGTGCAATAGTGGTGGATGCCATAGTGGTCTGCCCTGCTGTATAAGACAATATACTGATATTCGGCTCATCGTCTGAATCTTCATCCTGCTCCCGAATTGCATCATCCATAGCATTATGCAACATTGCGTACTCATTATGGTGTTTCATCTCACATCTGATCCTTTTAGTTAAACCTGACAAAAACTACATAATCATGGCATTTTCGTTAATCAGCTCAGGTTCGCACTTAGATCTAAGGCGTTTTACCCATTCAATGTAATCTCAAACCATTTCTCGCTTTCTCATTTTAATTTTACGTAAAAGTAGGAAAGGGTCTTCCATAAACTTTTGAGGTTTGAACCGTGTGATAAGGGTTCTTTTAATAATCTCCCAAACCGTACGCTTAGTTTCATCTTGATTATAATACCAATCTTGTGCTGCGCCTGTGAAGGCCATAGGAAAAAGCTTAAGTTTGTCTTGGGGAAAAATTTCGCCATAGATTTCACAAGATTCAGAATAGATCTGAAAAAAATCTAACTAGATCTGTTAATCCATTGTATTTGGGTACATCCAAATGGGGTGCTCTTCTAACAATGATGGTATTGACTTCCTGCGGAGCACCTCCAGAAGCAGCCATCTTTACAGATTCAATCAAGCAGACAATGAGATTGGATCTAGAATTTCAATCAAAACTATCTCAGAATCAGATCTGCTAGATCTATTCCACTTTTGAAGAATCAGATTGACCCAAAATTTGATAGACTTGATCTGGAAAGTCAGAACCTAAAAATAGAATTGGCGAAGGTTCCCTAGGCGAAAGGTTGACTCGGCGAAGGTTCAACAGTGCTATTTTTGAGAAAAACTCTCTGATCAGGCTTTTCTGACAATTTCTACGGAAATTACCTTCGTAGAACTCTCAAATTTAATATCTGACACAGATTAAGCTAGGGTAAACCCGACGAAGGTTTCTGGCACACAAAAACACAGTTTATGTAGTTTGGCGAGGGTAAAAATTAAGATTTTCTATGATCTACATAGGGAGAATGTTTGCCAAACTCAAATATAGTATTTTATACATCTAACTCTAACATCTATTAACCCTAAGCATTAACTCTACATACAATAACACTAGATCCATAACAAGAAGGCTTACTCTTTCTCTCTCTTCCTTTCTCCCTCATAAAAAGTATAAAAACATGCAATCCCAATAACAATCAAATCCAACAATTAGCAAAACACAAAGAAAGCATGAGAGATGGAGGAAAAGTGATAGAGAGCAAGGACATTCATCAATCCATTCACAAGAGAACCAATCTGCTTTATTGAAATGAAGAAATTAAACATGTGTAGGAACTCGAGTTGGTCCCTTTTCATAGTAGAGAGGAGGACACTGGCCTCTGAATCTTATTGGTCCATTTCTGCCTCCCTAATTATTCAAATCTAAAAAGAGTGGGAACCATCCAAATTGGAGGGAAACCTAACTTTATTCACTAACTTGATATTTAGGCCTTGCGACATTAAAAGTCCCGCAAAAAGGCCTAAAGTCCTTTTATTGACTTGTAACTAATCAAATAACTATGTGATCATCGGGTTGGACTTACACACACATGGTGCCAAATCTCTTTCAAGAGGAGCCAACTTGGCTGGCCCGACACTCGATGTCGCCAAACTTTGTAATTTGTCCTCTATCACAACAAGTCCCTTTGCATCCCAGGCCAAATTGAATATAAGTAAAAAAAAACCCTCTCCATTAGCTGAGTTACTCATTGTTTGGTGTTAGCATTTTGTTGGTGTTGGTTGGAGGATTGTTATTGTTTACAATTTTAGTGGGTGATGCATTGAGAATTATGTTTGGTTAAAGGATATTGTTGTAGATACGCTTAAATGAGTCTTGGTGTTAATATTTTAAGACCGTTATGGTTTGTCGTGGATTTACGAGGTGTTTTGTTGTTTTAGTTATGTAGTTTGGTTGATAGTCAGGTTTTTATTCTACTAGTTACGGCTTTTTGTGGCTTTTGACATCTTGCAGCTTATGGCATTATGCAATTAATGGCATTTTGCGGCTTACGACATTTACATATAAATATTAAACAGCGTTTCATGGTCTTATAGAGTTCCGTGGTATTTCATGATCTTATAGATTTTGTGGTCTATGTATATTAGGTGTGTTGTGGTCAGTTTGATATCAGTACTGTAATTTGTGGCTATGTTAAGATGTCATGCAATTCTCTTTTTCACGCACTTAATGACAGTTCTACGTGGTTTCTTTTTGAGAGTTGTGTTTTTTTTTGTAACCGGTGGAGTACACGTGTCATACATTTGGTGTTGTGCTATTATTCATTTTAGTGTGTGTAGGGTTAAGAATGAATTACAAGGTTTTTTGCGTGAGAGTTTTGCACTTTGCAAACTATGTTCTGGATTCTTGTTTTCTATTCGCAATTCTTAGCATTCTATTTTCTTGTGCTTCCGTGAATCGACAATGGTTCACTATGCCGCCCATGACGAAGGGTTTTGATTTCATTTGACAACCAGAAGTTAATGTCATGGTGATTCTATTCTATTTAGCAAAGATGGGATTGTAGCATTTCTCTGTTCTTTAGTCTACCAAGGTAGTAGATGCGACAAAGGAGTTTATTGTTAATCTTGGTGTTGGTGAGAATGGAGCTTTATGTACAATAGTTCGGGGCAGTTGGATGATAATAACTGAAGAGGCATATTACAATGCGTTGGAGTTATGTTTTGAATTTATGGAGCCAGAGGTTCTTGTAGTGGTAATGTCAGAATTTTTCCTCCAGAGGATCAAGGTTATCGCTTAAGCATGTGTAAATCCTCTGCATTAGGATAGATAGTTTTTGGGAGGTAAATAGAGCACAATCTCTATGAAATCATTTGCATTAATTTAGGCTACTTTGCAATGTGTAAAAATACTATGGGGATTTTGTTCAATTTTAGACAAGCTTACAGTAAGCATAAGCATATTGAGGGGGGGCATACATGTTAGCAGGATTTGCGATAGTTTTGGTGTATAAGGAATCTGACAATGGTTGATATGAGCAGTGTGATTTCTCTCTCTCTCTCTCTCTCTCTCTCTCTCAACTCACATTATCGCTATTTTTCATTCTAAAGCCCTAAAAAAAGTGTACCCCTAAGAAAGCCTCTACGAAACTTCTACATTTTCCTCTTTCTACTCTTTTCTGAAAAGTTCCAGAAAACTGTCCATCACCCTTCAGCTGTGCCCTTCAACTACCTGTCATTGAAGACTTAGGGCACACGTGGCCCAATGAAAATGCAAGATCGGAAATTTTTTTTCCATCAATGCTGACATTCTCTCTCTCAACACACATTATTGCTATTTTTTGTTCTAACCCTAAAAAACCCTAAAAAATTAAAAAAAACTACGCTCCTCTGACGGCCCCCTCTCGATCACGTTGCTCTTTTATATCTGTCTCTCTCTCTCTCTAGAAGATTCTCCTTCTCTCTCTAGATGGTTCTCTTTCTAGAAGGTTCTCTTTCTCCCACTTTGCAAAGCTTTTCAAATGCCCTTCAAAAAAATTAGGGCAGACGTGGCCCAATGAAAATGCTAGAATCGTGTTTTCTCCAGCACTGCCACATTCTCTCTCTCTCTCTCTCTCTCTCTCTCTCTCTCTCTCTCTCTCTCTCTCTCTCCATGCATCAAGGTAATTTTGCACTTGCCTTTTAGTATATGAGGTTTGTTTAGCCATCTCTGCTCAAATTGGACAATATGGTAAACTTCCACTATTCATAGATCAAAACGCAAAAGTAGGCATTACTGAATCCTCACAATCACTACGAGCGAGTTTGCTTGCCTATGCGAGAGAGAGAGAGAGAGAGAGAGAGAGAGAGAGAGAGAGAGAGAGAGAGAGATAGATAGAGCGCGAGCGAGCTTCAATTGCAGAAGATAAGAAGGAGCTTGCGATGGATATTAGTGTGAAGCTGCAGCTCGAGGAGAAGCTGTGGAGTTGGCTTCCTTCTGAGCTACTGGAGGCTACGTTGGCATTCTTACCCTTTTCAGCCTTCTCCCACTTCGGTTCCGTCTGCAAGCGCTGGAATTCCTTATTATCCTGCCTTGCCTTTTTGGAACTTCGTAAGAGAATCCCTCTTCAGACAGACCCATGCATCCTCTTCCAAGATATTGCAAAACCGAATTGCCATACATATCTGAACGCAGATCATGACTACATATTAATGCATTACGATACCACGATCGGTGTTTTCCGCAACGTCGACCTCTAGTTTCTTAACAAGCACTTGGATAACAGAAGGGAAGAAGTGATTAATAAGATATGCAATACAGATGGAGGCCTACTTTTGATTGCATCGTTGTATGTGGACCAGCCTAAGTGCTTCAGTGTCTATAACCCTTTGTTGAAGTGTTGGAGACAACTTCCAATCCTGCCCGCCACGCCCCATACCTACTGTCACCTGCAGAGATTAGTGGTGGACAAAGTCAGCAAGACGTACAAGGTTATTGTGGTAAGAAGGCAGTTTAGAGACGAGATGGGATATGTAGCCACGATGCATGTGTTGAGTCAATATCTAACCGTTGGAATGAAAGTGGAAGCGTAAAGTTATAGCTTATGGACTCCATGCATCGACGAACAATTGTTTGTGGCAAGGTTATGTATGCCATGCTTGATCTACACCCTGATACAATGATGGCGTAAAATATTGAAGAGGGTGTTTGGAGTGAAAATAGCATACATTCAATGTGGACAGTGCAATATAAGATCAAACTAAAACGAAAAGGGAAAGGAATTATAACAGTCAAACGTGTTCTGGTGGGTATTAGAGGTCGTCCCTTTATGGTTCTGTCTTGTGGTTGTACTATTTTTGACATTGCAATATGGGAGTTGAACATAGACTCGACTACAGAGTGGAAGGAGATGGTTGCCACCATTCCTCACCAGCTTATTGCGGATGTCTTTTCGGACGTTAACTTTGACGTAAATAATCCTAGTGGGTGTTAGACGTCTATTCTTTTATGACTGCTTTGTTCAAGTAGATTTTTGAACCGCAGCTTCTCTCTCCACGTTTCCATAGACAAAGTCGATAATTGCTCATTCAGCAAATGCTCACTTATGTTGTTCTTATATGTGCTCATTACTTACTAGTTTATCGTATAACGCTAAAATCTTTCTCTTTCACTGATGATTTATCGCAGAGGTGGATTGTTGGTGGTGGGCAACAGGCTTTGAGGATTACATAGTATTAAGGTGGCATGAATTTAGGAACTCCAACACATCGAGAACTATAGTGTACGACTTATTGCAAGGATCATGGAAAAGGAGTCCACATACAATATGGCCACTGGGCATGGCCAAGTACGTAATAGTCCAGAATGGTGTTGGGAGTCTTCGTTTATACATGCAACCCTAACATGCAATGCCATGGTGTTGTGTACACGATGAGAGCTAGCTACCACATTTGAATCTTGCTCCATTGTTCCAGAACCTTGTGGTTCTGCAGTATGAAACCATGTCAGGAACTATTTGATTTTTTTTAGGTGGTTTTTATGGGGTTTGAGCTTCGTTGCTGAGATTAGAAAAGAAAGACATACTGAATCTTCTTTTGACCTGAGCTTCATTAGACATTTAAAAAAAAATGTGTGTTCAAGTTTTTTTCTTGCCTATGCTTCTTCAGAGATTCAAATATAAATGTGTACCAAATCTGGTTTTCAAAAAACTAATTCTCTCATTCTTTTGCACTATCGTTGTTCTGATAATGAGCTAATCTTACAAAAATGAACTCATATTTTCCCTAGCAGATTGCAATCTTTTTTTTTTGGAAGAACATTTATTTTTGTTTCCGCCAGATTTCTTTTTTTTAAAGTTGAGCTTCATTTTTGTTGGAGAACCATGATGATTCTATGTAATAAGGCGTGCATCGAATTTATGATCAAGGCTACACACTTGATTGATATGTTTGTGGCCTATTTTTTGAGGGGCAGCAACAAATATATTGCCAACGTTGTTAATATGTACATCTGCAGGCGTTCAATTGACAATCTTAAGCCTACATAATAAAAGCCCTTTCATATTTTGTACAATAATTTGATCAAAGAGTATCACAATATGCCCCGTGTTTTGGCAAAATTATAGAAGAATTGTTTGTTGAATCAAAATTTTACAACTATCATGATTTTGGGTTGCATTTTGTAGGACATCAAAAAGTCTTTCAAGATTTCAAACTTTGTATAGAACATTATTGCAATGTAGCTTTTCATCTACACCATTCACATTCTTAAAAAGAAAAAGTTATAGGAGGCCATATAAGTATTGAGAAAATGCTTTTGATGAAAGCAAACAAATGCACTAAAAAGAATTAGTGAAGGTGCTTTGGTTGCATTTTATGACACATTAATCTAACACCTAGAAGTTATGGAGATCAAGATTACATTTGGTTAGGATCACACACAAGTATCTATGGTTAAGTTTTGGGCCACTAGGACACATGATACAAGACATTGTCTCATGGGACCAATATCATAAAATGTGAGAAATCAGATCCAAAACATGACAACTGGATCAAGAGATCATGCATTTTGTTAGGATCATACACAAGCTAGAAATCATGCATCTATCATGCTAGAACTTGGAAATACATGAAGATCTGATCAAAATCACTAAGATCCATCATGAACTGTCCTTGTCCATACAACAAAAGCATCACAATAGCATTCACGCATGTGAATTCAAGATAGATAACAAAAATAGCATTCTACACATTAGAATTCAAGATATCATGAGAAAGATGAAAGAGATGGGCATAGAATCAAAAGAGAAAAGTTCTCCATACAGAATGAAAACATCAACATATGTTTTGTGAAAAATGTCAAAGATATCCATCTAGGATCTTGACTTTTGGGGTGTTAGGCTTCACAAATTTTCATGTATACTTGTAAATATGCTAGTGGATATGGATAAGTTCGATCACAATATTGAGTCCGGAATGTGTATATTAGATCAACCTAATCTTAGGTTGAGTACTAGGATCAGGGAGGGGTTGATTGAGTGGGAGGAATTATGTTGAGAGAGGTAAGTTGAAGGTACTCTAAGGTTGAAATTCCAGCACTATCAATTTAAACTACTATCAAATGTTTTGTATGTACCTAACTCTCTACGAAAATGTTATCAGTAAGTAGAATCACTGATTTAGGTCATAAGGTAGAGTTCGAGTCCGATCAATGCCGAATTATTGATAGGACAACTAAGGTCCTTGCACTCAGCAAGAGGCATGGATACTTACATAGATTGGCACATTGTTATTTAGATACTAGTCAAGCCTTGAAAACCTCTATTCTTGTCAATAAATTATGACTATGGCATCATCAATTAGGACACTTGAATTATGCATCTATTTCATACATTTCTAAATGATCCCTAGCATTTGATCTCGACTATCCATCCGACAAAGGCGACCTCCCTGTCTGTCATAGCTACATCCTTTGAAAGCAGGCTTGGATTCCCTTTAAATCGAGTCATAGGCATGCAACAAAAGCTTTGTTAGATGTTTTTTCATTCAGATATATGTGGTCCAATGCAAACTTCATCTTCCCTAGATGCAAAGTATTTTATTACCTTCATTGACGAATATTCAAGAAGAACAGATGTTTATTTTTATAAAGCAGAAATCAGAGACTTTCAACAAGTTTTGGGAATTCAAAGAGCATGCAGAAAATCAAATTTGATTTGTAAAAGAATTAAAGTACTGAGGTCCGACAACGGGGGAGAATACATGTCCACCAAATTCAAGGAGTATTACCTTAGCAACGACATTGATCAACAATACATTACCTCCTATTCGCCTCATTCAAATGGTCTTGATGAGAGAAAGAAGAGAACCTTAGTGCTTATAAGTTGTATGATCTTGTCGAGTCGAAGATATTCACTAGCCGAGATGTCATCTTCATCAAAGATCAGTTTATCGACCTTAAAGGTAAAGGCAAATTGCATATAGTCGAAAAATCGGACTCTCCCGACATATCAAACTTTCCAGTTCTCATGTCAACTATTCCTATCGAAGGTCCAAGCTCGTGTACTCCCTAAGAACAACTTATGAACATCGAATCCTAAGAAGATGATGTTGCAGTTCAACAACTATACTCCATTACCCAGAAGATCGACAAGAGTCAGCTGACCACCTATCAGGTATATCGACGAGTCTACAGCTTACCTTGTCCAAGAGTTGACAACTATCGAAGAGGCACTTAGTCAGCTTGATTCTGACCTCTAGAAAGAAGCTATGGATAAAGAGTATTCATTTCTTATCAAGAGCCAAACATGGACTATTGTCGAATTACCTACCAGCAGAAATGTAGCTGATTGCAAATGGGAATCTGTGTCATTTGTTATTCAGCTGATGATTTTGATCCCTCTCTTTTGTCTCCTTAATCTCTCTTTCCTGTTTTCTAGGGTTAAGTCTTGCTTACGTGATGCTTTCATAGCTTAGCTCTAGGTCAGTCGTGGTTGTATTTAAAGCTTGGTATCAGAGCACTTTCCTGATTGCTGAATTTTAGATCTGATTTTGGGATTGGGCGCCCATTTTCCTTGCTGATTTTTTTTTTCTCTCTTTGTTGAGGGCTTTCATCTCTTTGCTTCAACAACATTTAGCATAGTTTGGAGGAGGACCAGCTCCCATCAGAGCATTTTCCTTGGCGGATAGTTAGCAGAAGTACTTCTGCTAAATTTGGCGGCCAATTTTTTTTTTTTAGCAGATTATTCCTGGCATCTAAGTCCAGCTTGTTTGTGTCCAGCGCCCAATTCCCTCATCTCTTTCGTCCGTTTCTCCTTCCATTTTCACCCCACTCTTCACTTTTGTTTGCAGGCTATCTAGCCCCTTCATACTTGTACCTTTTGCCCATTTTTGTCTCCGTTTGTAGCCATTTTTCACATTTGATTGCAGGCTGTTCAGCGCCCATCTCCACCCTCATACTTGTTGTTTTTTCAGCCTACTTGAAGCATTTTATTTTCTAGCATCTCTTGTAGCATTATTCAATTTTCTAAGTGGTTATTCAGATGCAAGTTGGGCAGGAGATGTAGACACTCGTAAATCCATTTTCGGATTCACATTCTTCCTCAACAATGGTCCTATTTCATGGAATAGTCGCAAGAAAACATTGATAGCTCTATCTTCCACTGAATCAGAGTATATCGTAGCCTTGCAAGCTACAAAGAAAGCAGTGTGGTTGAGAGACTTACTCTCAGATATCAGTTTGAATCAATATGTTCCGACAATTCTATTTTGTGATAATCAAAGTGCCATTGCTTTATCGTCCAACCCTAGTTATCATTCTAGGAGTAAGCACATTGAAATTAAGTATCACTATGTCAGAAGCAAAGTTCTCGACAAAGAGGTTGACTGGAAGTATTGAAAAACGCAAGATATGATAGTGAATATTTTTACTAAAGCATTATTACACAAGAAATTTTGTGCAGAACTAAGTTTGAAAGTTTGGATTCAGATTAAAGGGGAGTGTTGGATTATTCTCTTGATCATCGACTAATCGATCTTTAATCTTCATCTATTATCTAGTTTTGCAGTTCTCTTCGTGTTTCTACACAATCTGTAGAAATACATGAGAAATCGCTTAATAGGTGGCTCCGACATATTGGACATCATTCGACAAACTTTGGAGACTTTGACAAACTTTGGAGACTTTGACAAACTTCGGTGACTTCACAAACTTCGAAGGCTTCGGTGACTTTGGAGACTTCGAACACTTCGGCTACTTCGGATGCCAAAGACAGTTATTATTCCACTTGAATTGAAGCTACAGACTTGCCTAACTATTTAGCAAGTAAATTTTCAAGATGACTAACTAGAAGGATGCTAGTGCATCATGGCCAACTGGTTGTCGCGATTGATGACCTAATTGCTTAGTATAAATAGCTGATCATACTTCTATTAGTTTTCAAGTTATTGAACAATGTATTGAAGCAACTCTCTCAAGCTTTCAATCTTGAACACTCTTGAGCATTCTAGCTCAGTTCTTTAGAGTTGATTTAGAGTATTGCTATTGCGCTTATTGCTTAGTAGCAGAAGTGCTTCAGATAGAGTTTCATTTACTAAGAAATAGTTTTGATTCGCAATTATCTTGTGCTCATTAGCATCTGATTTGTTTCTTTTACTGAATCAATCTATCCTTTATTCCATTCAGTATTATGTCAAAATGTATGCATCTCTGTGATTATTTGTAACTGATAATCTCTTACTATTTTTTCTGATAATTCAATACTTCATTGTTTGGCTATGTAATCACTTTAGCTTATGGCGATCTTAAAGTTAGTTGCTAAATGACTGAACGTGACTTCTGTCACTACTTTTGTTCAATATTAATAGGCGTGGTCATGCATAGGAAAGAACGTTCATTTTGTTGTGCTCAATAAGTCCTTTACCTCCTTCGGCTTGTCATTTTGCTTTCTCTCATCTCATCACCTCTTTCCAATAGATTGAAGGGCATCACTTTAAGAAATATAAACAATATATACAAAAGTTACAATAGAATGATGACTAGCTCATAAATCCACTCAAGATGATAGTTATACTCGAACAACAAAACATGTGGTTTTCAATAAATGTCCATATATAGAAGATATAATATATTAGCTCCAAGTTTATAGCTGCAAAACACGACAACGTATTTGAATATTGTTTAGCTCTATCTAATAGTGTTTTAAGACTCTTGAAAATCACCATTAGACAACCAATTGATAACAAAAATAGTTATGGATGAATATTGATCATACTCCATAACATGTCTCACACACACACACACACACACACACAAGGTAAAATCCATGTATCTAATGCAAATGATGTTCTCGTTGATGTTTCTTTCAACTATATTGTCTTCATATTCAGTCAAGGGTAGTGTTTGGTATCCTTATTTTAAACATGAGGAATGATCAAGTGTGTCAAGCTTGAAGATGATGCCTCATGACATCCTAGTGAAAAGGAATCAGATGTAAAGTCCACAAAATTATCAACTCATGTCCTAACCATCATGAATTGTGCATATGCCAAGGCATGCTACATAAAATCATAGCTGGAAAAGATATTCATGTTTCGATAATGGTTGCCAATCTCATAAATCTCATTAACTCCATCAAAATTTTGCAAACTGAAAACTTCACACAACTGGTTGCACCACTTTTTCAACGGTTGTAGATTCAAGTCTCAACCAAGGGAGATGTAGAGACCTTCATATCCATCCTTGTTTTGTTGTATTTCATTTTCATGTAAAAGTGACACAGTTCATATATTTTTTCCATTTTTTATGTATGCTTCTGTTGTGATGTTCATTGATTCCTCATTAGTGAGGTTTTACTCTCTGTGTAGATTCAATACGACTTGGCACGTTGCTGGTTTCGCATTTACTTACTGTCTGTTACTAGACTCTTATGGGTCATTCTTGGCAATCAAAGTCTTGGTTAACATTCAGCCATGCAGTAAGATTAGCATTGTAGTATAGTTTTTATCCAGCCTGTTAGTGCATTCACAGGAACTTGTTCTCTCTTGAACTATACTTACATCAATTGAAAGTGCAAGCCACGATGCTCAACAAGGATCAGAGTGTAGCTTAACTGTGCACCTAATAGTATGCCTATTTCTACTTGTTGTAAAATGAGTTGAAAACATTTCTTGAAATTCGAATTAATCTACAAGCAACAAAACATAAACAAGAACAAGAAACAAGAAGCTAAAGGCAACATTATGAATGTTCAAGGATCAAGAAACACTCATTTCTTGATTCTTGGACAACCCAAGAACATCAAGAATTGAAAAGTAAGAGAATATGCAAGATCTATGCCACAATTTCAGACTATTTAGTTTACTTTAATGCTAATTCTACACTATTCCACAATGCAAGAAAGTTAATCCACTCTAATCCACAATGCATAAAGAAAGAAAGCAAGAAACCAATCTAATTCCACAACCACACATGCAAGAATGGAAGGGCGTGATCATAAATGAATAAACATGACTACACTAGTTGATATTTCTCACACTCCCTCCTCAACTAGTTTTGGCCTAGTTTTGACCATACTACTTTGATCCAACTTTAGAATGATCTTCATCCTAAGTATAGATCTCCTTTCTAAGGTCCTAAAGTTGCTTTCATAATTGATATAGAGAATAGTGTCCACATTGGATGCTTCTCTCATATAAGCTAGGACCTCCTTTCCCTTAACATCCTCAATCATTGAAATTCGACAAGTGAAAATCCATTACCATCCTTTTGATCCATAACATATCCTTTGTGCAAGATGTAAGAGCTTTGTACTCGGCCTCACTGGATGACAATGAGATTGTAGCTTGTTTTTTTGACATCCAAGATGTAACTCCATCAATTATGAAAATAGCATGTGCACCTATGGATTTCCTATCTATTTGATCTCTAGAAAAGTCTGAATCTGAAAATCCATACAAGTTTGGTTATAATCCTCCATAAACAATCCCAATATCATTAGTTCCCAAGATGTATCTCAATACCCTCTTGCCTAGTTTCCAATGCCCCACACTAGTATCATGCATGAATTGGCTTAATCTACCAACACAATAGCTTAGATCAGGTCTTGTGATGGTTATATATATGAGTGAACCAACTAGCTTGCTATAGAGAGTAATGTCCTTGAAGGATCTTTCATTACATCTTATAGTGAGTTTTCCATGTGACTCCATTGGTGTATCACAAGACTTTGCAACTACCATATGAAGAATAAAATTAGAATACTTCTCTTGACAAATGAGAGTAAATAGATAAGTTCTAAATACTTCTATTCCCAAGATATAATGCAAAAGATCATGCTCACTTGGAGCTCTATCTAAATCTATGCTAAAACTAGTTGAAGAGGAAGTGTGAAAAATTGTCAACTAGTTTGTTGTTTTTTGGAGGCCCAATGGTGAGATCTCAACTTAGAGATAGTTTCATGTTTGTCAATAAGGGCCTAATAGTGTTTGTACTATTTTTGGAAAATTGATAAGTGGATGAGGTCAATTTTGGACCCATTCTAATTGGCTAAATATGATACATTGCATCTAGACTAGTATTTCTAGGTTTTTGATGAAGTATTTAGTTGTTTTTAATTCAGGTCAAGTTTGGGGCAAGTGGTCAAATGACATTTTGGAAGTTATAAATAGCTATACCTTCATGGAAAAATAATCAATCAAAGTTCTTTCGTTGTAGAAATTTCATCTCTTGTGTTTCTATGTCCATTTGATGTGATATCTTGAGTTTCTATGTGTAGAATGTTGATTTTATGGTTGATCTAGCTTTCACACGTGTGAATTATTGTACTATATTGATGTTGTACGGACATGGAGAGTCCTAAGTCATATCTAAGTGTTTATGATCAAATTTTTGTGCATTTCTAAATTCTACCATGCATAAAGTAGTCTTCCAATTGCTGTTCCTTCGTTGTTGACACCAGCAACAGTTCTGGAACCATAGCAACGATATCAGAGAGTGTGGTGATGAAATCTTGTTGTGTTTGTAGTTGTTCCTGCAATCAACCCACCTCATCTCTATATTGTTCTATGTCTCTAACACAATCTATCACACTTCCAACATTATTGAATAAAGATTGTAAAGCTAGAAAAATCATACTAGAGGTTAAATCGAACAAAGCAAATTTTTGGACTTCTTAAGTAGTCGGCTTGACCTTCGCACTTTTGAATTTCTCTTTGATCTCCTTAGGAGGCTGGTAGCCATCTTCAAATAGCAATGCTTCGATATCATCCTTAGCGGCTTCCTTCAGCAAATTAGGTTTTTGAGTTGTCTGCTCATCTTGAACTGGGATGTTTGCTCCTCTATCATGTGCTCCATCAATGACTGCGAGTCATCAATCTGCATCGTATCGGTATTAGAATTGTGTTCTTCATCTGCAACTAGCATGGTTCCACTTGTCTCCACAACTTCTTTGATCTTATGACCATAGTTCGGGTGACTGTTCTAGCCATAATTCTGGCCTCAGCTTCATTCAATAACTCAAAGTGAAAGGCCAAGTGGCTCCTCTTGATTGAAGCCTATACTCCTCATTCACCAAGATCTCTTTCAAATCCACAATACTTGGCAAATAATTTTGAATAGCAAAACTTTGAATAAGATTAGCATGATCATCCAACAAGCCATTAAGTATAAGTTGAACAAGTTCTACCTCCTTAATGCTTTCATCAATACATGCTAACTCATCATTGAATGCTTTAACCCTCAAAACAAAAGCATGAGTACTCTCTTCCTTCTTTTGCAAACTTTGAAAGATTTGCCTCCTAAGAGTAAGAACTCTTGATGTAGAGTTGGATTCATAAAGCTTCTTCAAAGCTTCCCAAGCCTCCAAAGATGATGTGCACTTACCCACTTCCTTGAGAAGTTTATTGGTAACATTCATCTTAATCATTGTAGAGCTCTTTTAGCACTCTTGTCATACCTCACTTGATCTTGTTGAAACCTACAACAATATCCAAAACATCATTCATCTCAAGAAGTGATTCCATCCTCACTTTCCACAATGAATAGTTACGTGAGGTAAGCCTATCATTGCCTTCCAACATGAATCCTCTACTTGTAGCCATGTTGAAGTGACCTGATCTTCTTCTTTCAACCTATTCCAATGCACAAAGCACTCTCTTGAATGTCAACAAATGAACTCAAGAAGAAATCACAAAGATATGGAACTTCCCAAATCTCTTCTAACATTTCTAACTAGAAAATCAACACATAGAATAGTAAAATCTTGATCAACCTATGATCTATCCTGAATCTAATGATTTTTTCCACTTCCTAAGATTGAAACACACTGAAATGACATTCTTTCGTGCAGCCAGCCATCACCATCATGATCTATAATGGGAGGGGCACCACCAATTTTTTTTTTTTGAGCTTTCAATATGGGGGCCCAAGCTCATATTGGGCCCCTTTTTTCTAAAATCAAATTGAGAAAATGGTGACTGAAATTCTATTGAAATGAAAGCCAATATTCATTTAAAATTTGAATTTGACGTGTGGTTAAGAATGGTACATTGTCATTAAGAAGGGGCTAGGGGTATAGAGTTAAAGTGGGGTTAATATTTTGGAGATTTAATTTTAGCCATTGGATGTGCCATGTCATATGGACCATTCCATCTCAATTGTCACTTTTTGATTGGTAGACATGTCGTCATTAACACTGATTTCGATTAGGAAAGAGGCCCTTTTTGAGTTCAAAAATGGCCCTAATGCTTTTGTTCACTTTGCCAAGCTGCTGCAACATGGAGTACTTGATAAGATTCTTCAAAACCAGCACAAAAAAGGGGCTCCTGATGGACTTCTGGTTTGGCGCTAAGACTTCTTTTGCTTTTGGCACCTCCTTCAGGAACTCTCCCAATGAAATAGTGATCTTACTAGACAAAATATTCATGAGCAGTTATGTTTGCGGTGATTCTGGTTCAGTCATCTTGAAGGGTTCTTCATGATGATGCAATTGATCATTCATATCTATACGTGAATTTCTTGGTGGCTGCAATGACGAAGAACAAACTTCGGTTGTTGCTTTAGCAGCTTCAAGCTCCTCTTCTTCTTGCAAATGTTTAATCCACTGTCTTATATCCTGATATCTTCTTTTTTCTACATGAAGATTCGGATAAACTCCAGATGCTGTTGGTATATCAGTTAACGGTATAGAATCAGCAGGTACTAGTTCTTTCTGCTTCTGTGCTCTGGTGACCACCATCAAGGGTACACTTGGTTTATTCTGAGCTACTAGTCTTCGCTTGATTGTTATCAAATTTACAGGAGGTGTAGCTAGCGGTGGTTTCTGTCTTGTTGGACATTCTTTATAGCAATGCCCATAACCACAATTTTTCTTTATTTGGACATTCTACAACGCTGTGATTTTCTCCACATGCAAAGCATCCAAGTGGTGCTCTGGTCCAGTTTCTAGATGCTTGTTTGTTGCGCGACAACATAAATAGCATAATGCTATGAAGATCTACCTTCTTGATCATTACCATAGTTCCATTGCTCGGCACTTCTCTATGGTTTTGGTTCCATCAAATTGGCAGGAGGAGCGAGGTGTTTTGTTGGGACAGGTAAGGGTAAACGTTCCGGGTATCCAAGAGCAGATTGTCGAGGTCTGGCTGCTGGATTTCCTCCATACTGTGGTTCTCGGTATCCCATTTGGTCATACCGTTGCTGAATTATCCGAGGATTGAAGTTGCAAAAAGCAGTCTCGTGATCAGGCGAATTACACAAATGGCATACACTGATTTCCATTCGTTTTTTCAATTGAGGACACTCATTCAGTGTGTGATCACCTATACAAATAGAACACTAGACATTTTCCCTGGTAGGAAAAAGTCTTTGCAAACTTCTCAGGTTCCTTGTTCTTGGGATTAGATTATTCAAAACTAGCACAAAAAAGTGGTTCCTGATGGACTTCTGGTTTTGCTTGAGCTATTTTTTGCGCTAAAACTTCTTTTGCTTTTGGCACCAACTTCAGGAACTCTCCCAATGAAATAGTGATCTTACTAGACAAAATATTCATGAGCAGTTCTATTTGCGGTGCTTCTGGTTCAGTCATCTTGAAGGGTTCTTCATGATGATGCATTAGAGCAAATTTATAATTTCTTGGTACAGGCTTCAAATTCATGATCAAAATCAGGTAACTGATCATTCATATTTGTACGTGAATTTCTTGGTGGCTGCAATGGTGAAGAAAGAACTTCGGTTGTTGCTTTAGCAGCTTCAAGCTCCTCTTCTTCTTGCAGATGTTTAATCTATTGCCTCATATCATGATATCTTCTTTTTTCTACATGAAGATTTGGATAGACTCCAGATGCTGTTGGTATATCAGTTAATGGTATAGAATCAGTAGATACTGGATGCGCTACTGGTTCTCTCTACTTCTGTGCTCTGGTGACCACCATCAAGGGTACACTTGGTTTATTCTGAGCTACTAGTCTTCACTTGATTGTTCTCAAATTTACAGGAGCTGTAGTTGGTGGTGGTTCGGTCTTGCTGGACAATCTTTATAGCAATGCCCATAACCACAATCATGACAGAATGGTATAAATTTTTCTTTATTTGGACATTCTGCAACTTTGTGATTTTCTCCAGATGCAAAGCATCCAAGTGGTGCTCTGGTACAGTTTTTAGATGCTTGTTGTTGCGCGGCAGCATAAATAGCATATTGTTCTGAAGATCCACCTTTTTTTTATCATTACCATAGTTCCATTGCTCGGCACTTCTGTATGGTTCCGGTTCCATTGAATTCGCAAGAGGTGCGAGGTGCTTTGGCGGGGCAGGTAAGGCTAAACGTTCCGGGTATCCAAGAGCAGATTGTCGAGGTCTGGCTGTTGGATTTCCTCTATACTGTGGTTCCCCGTATCCCATTTGGGCATACCGTTGATGAATTATCCGAGGATTGAAGTTGCAAAAAAAAGTCTCATGATCAGGCGAATACACAAATGGCATACACTGATTTCCATTCGTTTTTTCAATTGAAGACATTCATTCACTGTGTGATCTCCCCATATACAAATAGAACACCAAACATTTTTCCTGGTAGGAAAAGTCTTTGCAAACTTCTCAGGTTCCTTGTTCGCTTGTCCATGGAAATCTTCCAATGCTTTGATCTTCTCATCAAATTGCGACTGCGACTTTTCCATCTGTTTCTGCTGGTTCTTCCCGAGTTTCATTGAGCATCATTTCTACAGTAGCGTTGACATTCGTTGGTGCAATAGTGGTGGATGTCATAGTGGTTTGCGCTGCTGTATAAGACAACATACTGATATTCGGCTCATCGTCTGAATCTTCATCCTGCTCCCGAATTGCATCATCCATAGCATTCTGCAACATTGCGTACTCATTATGGTGTTTCAGCTCACATCTGATCCTTTTAGATAAACCTGACAAAAACTACATAATCATGGCATTTTCGTTAATCAGCTCAGGTTGGCACTCAGATCTGAGGCGTTTTACCCATTCAATGTAATCTCAAACCATTTCTCGCTTTTTCATTTTAATTTTACTTAAAAGTAGGAAAGGGTCTTCCATAAACTTTTGAGGTTTGAACCGTGTGATAAGGGTTCTTTTAACAATCTCCCAAACCGTATGCTCAGTTTCATCTTGATTATAATACCAATCTTGTGCTGCGCCTGTGAAGGCCATAGGAAAAAGCTTAAGTTTGTCTTGGGAAAAAATTTCGCCATAGACTTCACAAGATTCAGAATAGATCTGAAAAAAATCTAACTAGATTTGTTAATCCATTGTATTTGGGTACATCCAAATGGGGTGCTCTTCTAACAATGATGGGATTGACTTCCCGCGGAGCACTCCAGGGGCAGCCACCTTTACAGATTCAATCAAGCAGACAATGAGATTGGATCTAGAATTTCAATCAAAACTATCTCAGAATCAGATCTGCTAGATCTATTCCACTTTTGAAGAATCAGATTTCTATATCGTGAAAAAGATTTCAAAAATTCAATCAATCGATACTTCTCAAAAATGAAAAATTTCTCAAAATAAAAATCAGACTGTATCAGATTTGACCCAAAATTTGATAGACTTGATCTGGAAAGTCAGAACCTAAAAATAGAATTGGCGAAGGTTCCCTAGGCGAAGGTTGACTCGGCGAAGGTTCAACAATGCTATTTTTGAGAAAAACTCTCTGATCAGGCTTTTCTGACAATTTCTACAGAAATAACCTTCGTAGAAATCTCAAATTTAATATCTGACACAGATAAAGCTAGGGTAAACCCAACGAAGGTTTCTGGCACACAAAAACACACTTTATGTAGTTTGGCGAGGGTAAAAATCAAGATTTTTTATGATCTACATAGGAAGAATGTTTGCTGAACTCAAATATAGTATTTTATTATAAATAGAATGTTCTAGAATTTTGGTGAAGGTTTTGGCAAAAAATCAAGCAGGTATTTTTGCAAAAAGGAGATTTTTTTGGCAAAAATATGACAATATGACAACTGATCCTCTGAGAAAACCTTCTATTTCTGATATTATTCTTCGCCGACCTAGCAGTAGATAGATCTAAATCACACCTATGTACAGTGAATCGGGCAAAGGTTCTTTTTCTATATTTTTTAGGGTTTTGATGAATTTTTGGTGTTTTTGGATATATTTTTGAAAATCTGCTAAGAAGGATTGTTTGCCCTTCAAACTGAAGGTTTTGTGATCAAAACTGAAGGAGTCTGCAGCTCGGTGAAGGTTTTCTAGAAAGAGAGCAAAATTTATCAACTCTGATGGTTATTTTTGCCTCCTCTTGACCAAAATCTGGCAGATTTGACCTATTTTTGTTGTTTTTTCTGATATCTCAAATCCAAATGGATCTTAAGATTCGTGATCTGAGTAGCTTTCCCTGTTCCACAATCAAATTAGATTTCAAACAAGCAAATCCACTCAAATCAAGCAAAATCACTCCAAAACTAACCCTAAATGCAGATCTAACACCATTCATGCAATGACAAGATGCCTATTGCAAGCTAACCATCCAACAAACATACTGCAGACTGAAAATTCGCATAGCTCCCCGACAACGGCACCAAAATTGTAGTGGGTTTCTTTCCTTGCCTAACCTCAACCCAAGATCTAATCAATCTAGCATCAAAGAGATGAAGTTAGTTGTCACGCATAGATTCATTCTCATGAGAGCGATAGTATAGTTCAGATTCACATCTAACTCTAACATCTATTAACCCTAAGCATTAACACTACATCCACTAACACTAGATCCATAACAAAAAGGCTTACTCTTTCTCACTCTTCCTTTCTCCCTCATTTAGTTAGTTGCTAAATGACTGAACGTGACTTCTGTCACTACTTTTGTTCAATATTAATAGGCGTGGTCATGCATAGGAAAGAACGTTCATTTTGCTGTGCTCGATAAGTCCTTTACCTCCTTCGGCTTGTCATTTTGCTTTCTCTCATCTGATCGCCTCTTTCCAATAGATTGAAGGGCATCACTTTAAGAAATATCAACAATATATACAAAAATTACAATAGAATGATGACTAGCTCATAAATCCACTCAAGATGATAGTTATACTCGAACAACAAAGAAGTATTTTTCTACATGTGGTTTTCAATAAATGTCCATATATAGCAGATATAATAAATTAGCTCCAAGTTTATAGCTGCAAAACACGACAACATATTTGAATATTGTTTAGCTCTATCTAATAGTGTTTTAAGGCTCTTGTAAATCACCATTAGACAACCAATTGATAACAAAAAAAGTTGTGGATGAATTTTGATCATACTCCATAACATGTCACACACACACACACACACACACACAAGGTAGAATCCATGTATCTAATGCAAACGATGTTCTCGTTGATGTTTCTTTCAATTATATTGTCTTCATATTCAGTCAAGGGTAGTGTTTGGTATCCTTATTTTAAACATAAGGAATGATCAAGCTTGAAGATGATGCCTCATATTCTACCACTCAACAATCCCAAGTGTGACATCCTAGTGGAAAGGAATCAGATGTAAAGTCCACAAAATTATCAACTCATGTCCTAACCATCATGAATTGTGCATATGCCAAGGCATGCTACATAAAATCATAGCTGGAAAAGATATTCATGTTTCGATAATGGTTGCCAATCTCATAAATCTCATTAACTCCATCAAAATTTTGCAAACTGTAAACTTCACACAGCTGGTTGCACCACTTTTTCAACGGTTGCAGATTCAAGTCTCAACCAGGGGAGATGTAGAGACCTTCATATCCATCCTTGTTTTGTTGTATTTCATTTTCATGTATAAGTGACAGTTCATATATTTTTTTCATTTTTTATGTATGCTTCTATTGTGATGTTCATTGATTCCTCATTAGTGAGGTTCTACTCTCTGTGTAGATTCAATACGACTTGGCACGTTGCTGGTTTCGCATTTACTTACTGTCTGTTACTAGACTCTTATGGGTCATTCTTGGCAATCAAAGTCTTGGTTAACATTCAGCCATGCAGTAAGATTAGCGTTGTAGTATAGTTTTTATCCAGCCTGTTAGTGCATTCACAGGAACTTGTTCTCTCTTGAACTATACTTACATCAATTGAAAGTGCAAGCCACGATGCTCAACAAGGATCAGAGTGTAGCTTAACTGTGCACCTAATAGTATGCCTATTTCTACTTGTTGTAAAATGAGTTGAAAACATTTCTTGAAATTCGAATTAATCTACAAGCAACAAAACATAAACAAGAACAAGAAATAAGAAGCTAAAGGCAACATTGTGAATGTTCAAGGATCAAGAAACACTCATTTCTTGATTCTTGGACAGCCCAAGAACATCAAGAATTGAAAAGTAAGAGAATATGCAAGATCTATGCCACAATTTCAGACTATTTAGTTTACTTTAATGCTAATTCTACACTATTCCACAATGCAAGAAAGCTAATCCACTCTAATCCACAATGCATAAAGAAAGAAAGCAAGAAACCAATCTAATTCCACAACCACACATGCAAGGGCGTGATCATAAATGAATAAACATGACTACACTAGTTGATATTTCTCACACTCCCTCCTCAACTAGTTTTGGCCTAGTTTTGACCATACTACTTTGATCCAACTTTAGAATGATCTTCATCCTAAGTATAGATCTCCTTTCTAAGGTCCTAAAGTTGCTTTCATAATTGATATAGAGAATAGTGTCCACATTGGATGCTTCTCTCATATAAGCTAGGACCTCCTTTCCCTTAACATCCTCAACCATAGAAATTCGACAAGTGAAAATCCATTACCATCCTTTTGATCCATAACATATCCTTTGTGCAAGATGTAAGAGCTTTGTACTCGGCCTCACTAGATGACAATGAGATTGTAGCTTGTTTTTTTGACATCCAAGATGTAGCTCCATCAATTATGAAAATAGCATGTGCACCTATGGATTTCCTATCTATTTGATCTCTAGAAAAGTCTGAATCTGAAAATCCATACAAGTTTGGTTATAATCCTCTGTAAACAATCCCAATATCATTGGTTCCCAAGATGTATCTCAATACCCTCTTGCCTAGTTTCCAATGCCCCACACTAGTATCATGCATGAATTGGCTTAATCTACCAACACAATAGCTTAGATCAGGTCTTGTGATGGTTATATATATGAGTGAACCAACTAGCTTTCTATAGAGAGTAATGTCCTTGAAGGATCTTTCATTACATCTTATAGTGAGTTTTACATGTGACACCATTGGTGTATCACAAGACTTTGCAACTACCATATGAAGAATAAAATTAGAATACTTCTCTTGACAAATGAGAGTAAATGGATAAGTTCTAAATACTTCTATTCCCAAGATATAATGCAAAAGATCATGCTCACTTGGAGCTCTATCTAAATCTATGCTAAAACTAGTTGAAGAGGGAGTGTGAAAAATTGTCAACTAGTTTGTTGTTTTTTGGAGGCCCAATGGTGAGATCTCAACTTAGAGATAGTTTCATGTTTGTCAATAAGGGCCTAATAGTGTTTGTACTATTTTTGGAAAATTGATAAGTGTATGAGGTCAATTTTGGACCCATTCTAATTGGCTAAATATGATACATTGCATCTAGACTAGTATTTCTAGGTTTTTGATGAAGTATTTGGTTGTTTTTAATTCAGGTCAAGTTTGGGGCAAGTGGTCAAATGACATTTTGGAAGTTATAAATAGCTATACCTTCATGGAAAAATAATCAATCAAAGTTCTTTCGTTGTAGAAAATTCATCTCTTGTGTTTCTATGTCCATTTGATGTGATATCTTGAGTTTCTATGTGTAGAATGTTGATTTTATGGTTGATCTAGCTTTCACACGTGTGAATTATTGTACTGTATTGATGTTGTACGGACATGGAGAGTCCTAAGTCATATCTAAGTGTTTATGATCAAATTTTTGTGCATTTCTAAATTCTAGCATGCATAAAGTAGTCTTCCAATTGCTGTTCCTTCGTTGTTGACACCAGCAACAGTTCTGGAACCATAGCAACGATATCAGAGAGTGTGGTGATGAAATCTTGTTGTGTTTGTAGTTGTTCTTGCAATCAACCCACCTCATCTCTATATTGTTCTATGTCTCTAACACAATCTATCACACTTCCAACATTATTGAATAAAGATTGTAAAGCTAGAAAAATCATACTAGAGGTTAAATCGAACAAAGCAAATTTTTGGACTTCTTAAGTAGTCGGCTTGACCTTCGCACTTTTGAATTTCTCTTTGATCTCCTTAGGAGGCTGGTAGACATCTTCAAATAGCAATGCTTCGATATCATCCTTAGCAGCTTCCTTCAGCAAATTAGGTTTTTGAGTTGTGTGCTCATCTTGAACTGGGATGTTTGCTCCTCTATCATGTGCTCCATCAATGACTGCGAGTCATCAATCTGCATCGTATCGGTATTAGAATTGTGTTCTTCATCTGCAACTAGCATGGTTCCACTTGTCTCCACAACTTCTTTGAGCTTATGACCATAGTTCGGGTGACTGTTCTAGCCATAATTCTGGCCTCAGCTTCATTCAATAACTCAAAGTGAAAGGCCAAGTGGCTCCTCTTGATTGAAGCCTATACTCCTCATTCACCAAGATCTCTTTAAAATCCACAATACTTGGCAAATAATTTTGAATAGCAAAACTTTGAACAAGATTAGCATGATCATCCAACAAGCCATCAAGTATAAGTTGAACAAGTTCTACCTCCTTAATGCTTTCATCAATACATGCTAACTCATCATTGAATGCCTTAACCCTCAAAACAAAAGCATGAGTACTCTCTTCCTTCTTTTGCAAACTTTGAAAGATTTGCCTCCTAAGAGTAAGAACTCTTGATGTAGAGTTGGATTCATAAAGCTTCTTCAAATCTTCCCAAGCCTCCAAAGATGATGTGCACTTACCCACTTCCTTGAGAAGTTCATTGGTAACATTCATCTTCTTCATTTGTAGAGCTCTTTTAGCTCTCTTGTCATACCTCACTTGATCTTGTTGAAACCTACAACAATATCCAAAACATCATTCATCTCAAGAAGTGATTCCATCCTCACTTTCCACAATGAATAGTTACGTGAGGTAAGCCTATCATTGCCTTCCAACATGAATCCTCTACTTGTAGTCATGTTGAAGTGACCTGATCTTCTTCTTTCAACCTGTTCCAATGCACAAAGCACTCTCTTGAATGTCAACAAATGAACTCAAGAAGAAATCACAAAGATATGGAACCTCCCAAATCTCTTCTAACATTTCTAACTAGAAAATCAACACATAGAATAGTAAAATCTTGATCAACCTATGATCTATCCTGAATCTAATGATTTTTTCCACTTCCTAAGATTGAAACACACTGAAATGACGTTCTTTCGTGCAGCCAGCCATCACCATCATGATCTATAATGGGAGGGGCGTCACCAATTTTTTTTTTTGAGCTTTCAATATGGGGTCCCAAGCTCATATTGGGCCCCTTTTTTCTAAAATCAAATTGAGAAAATGGTGACTGAAATTCTATTGAAATGAAAGCCAATATTTATTTAAAATTTGAATTTGACGTGTGGTTAAGAATGGTACATTGTCATTAAGAAGGGGCTAGGGGTATAGAGTTAAAGTGGGGTTAATGGGTGGATTAGATTTTGGAGATTTAATTTTAGCCATTGGATGTGCCATGTCATATGGACCATTCCATCTCAATTGTCACTTTTTGATTGGTAGACATGTCATCATTAACACTGATTTCGATTAGGAAAGAGGCCCTTTTTGAGTTCAAAAATGGCCCTAATGCTTTTGTTCACTTTGCCAAGCTGCTGCAACATGGAGTACTTGATAAGATTCTTCAAAACCAGCACAAAAAAGGGGCTCCTGACGGACTTCTGGTTTGGCGCTAAGACTTCTTTTGCTTTTGGCACCTCCTTCAGGAACTCTCCCAATGAAATAGTGATCTTACTAGACAAAATATTCTTGAGCAGTTATGTTTGCGGTGATTCTGGTTCAGTCATCTTGAAGGGTTCTTCATGATGATGCAATTGATCATTCATATCTATACGTGAATTTCTTGGTGGCTGCAATGACGAAGAACGAACTTCGGTTGTTGCTTTAGCAGCTTCAAGCTCCTCTTCTTCTTGCAAATGTTTAATCCACTGCCTTATATCCTGATATCTTCTTTTTTCTACATGAAGATTCGGATAAACTCCAGATGCTGTTGGTATATCAGTTAATGGTATAGAATTAGCAGGTACTAGTTCTTTCTGCTTCTGTGCTCTGGTGACCACCATCAAGGGTACACTTGGTTTATTCTGAGCTACTAGTCTTCGCTTGATTGTTATCAAATTTACAGGAGCTATAGCTAGCGGTGGCTTCTGTCTTGTTGGACATTCTTTATAGCAATGCCCATAACCACAATTTTTCTTTATTTGGACATTCTACAACTCTGTGATTTTCTCCACATGCAAAGCATCCAAGTGGTGCTCTGGTCCAGTTTCTAGATGCTTGTTTGTTGCGCGGCAACATAAATAGCATAATGCTATGAAGATCCACCTTCTTGATCATTACCATAGTTCCATTGCTCGGCACTTCTCTATGGTTTTGGTTCCATCAAATTGGCAAGAGGAGCGAGGTGTTTTGTTGGGACAGGTAAGGCTAAACGTTCCGGGTATCCAAGAGCAGATTGTCGAGGTCTGGCTGCTGGATTTCCTCCATACTGTGGTTCTCGGTATCCCATTTGGTCATACCGTTGCTGAATTATCCGAGGATTGAAGTTGCAAAAAGCAGTCTCGTGATCAGGCGAATTACACAAATGGCATACACTGATTTCCATTCGTTTTTTTCAATTGAGGACACTCATTCAGTGTGTGATCACCTATACAAATAGAACACTAGACATTTTCCCTGGTAGGAAAAAGTCTTTGCAAACTTCTCAGGTTCCTTGTTCTTGGGATTAGATTATTCAAAACTAGCACAAAAAAGTGGTTCTTGATGGACTTCTGGTTTTGCTTGAGCTATTTTTTGCGCTAAAACTTCTTTTGCTTTTGGCACCAACTTCAGGAACTCTCCCAATGAAATAGTGATCTTACTAGACAAAATATTCATGAGCAGTTCTATTTGCTGGTTCATCTGA